>VZUI01011168.1:0-125032 GCA_013401135.1 Cettia cetti | reverse complement strand
TCCTTCCTTCCTTCCTTCCTTCCTTCCTTCCTTCCTTCCTTCCTTCCTTCCTTCCTTCCTTCCTTCCTTCCCATAAAGAAGAAATGGATGTGAGGAAATAACCTGGCTCGAACTACAGTCTTTAGTTTGGACAGCTGGAACAAGTAAGAGAGTGAGCAGCATTAACTTTTGTTTCCTTACTTGGCTGATTAATCAGGACAAGAAGACACACAGAATAGGTGTAAAGGGATATGACAAGAATTTGGACGTACTTTCCATTTTCCTAAGACTGCAAAGATGGGAGTGAATGAAATTTAGAAATATGTTGATGCATTGTGCTCTCTTGCCTCCAACGCTTTGGAAGCTTTACTGACAAGTTGCAAAGTCTTCATTGCAATTCAGAAAGCTGTGATGAGAAGACATTGCTTTCCAAATGCTTGAAAGAAAGACTGACAACAGACAGACAGAAAAAAAATTAATATACTGCTTCTTGTCAGTCCTTTGGGATTTTTGAATAGCAATTTGGAATCCTTTGCCATTTTAGTAAAGTGAGAAGAAATGTAGGTTTGAAAATTGAGAAAGGACTTGAAGCAAACTTGCCTTTGACAAATCTTTCATTATAGAAAATCCAAAATATGGCTACAAATGTTAGCTAAAGATGCCCTGCTGACAAGCAGAACCATTTATTATCCACGTTCTGTATGTAGCACTTACTGAATAAGGTGTGTGCTTGTGGCAAGAATGTTTGATAAGGTTAGGAACAGCTGTGAACATCAATCTGCCACTGCTCCAGGACAGAGGAGTTTCTATTTCTAATAGCTGGCTCCACAATTAGTAGCACCTGTCTTGGGCTTCTCACTTATACTGACCCTTGAGTGGCCCACTTAATGAAAAGGCAAGGAATTCAACAGGACTCTTTCAGGACTTAATGAAACTACCTACACTCGTGCAACCACAATTTGGGTGGCATGAAGTAGCATAAAAAAGATAATTATATATTATCTTCAGCCTGGATGAAAGGATGTTTGCTAGTCTTTCTGAATTTCAGTCAATGAGTGTACATGCTTTTAATGCATACACATTCTCTCATGCACTCTGCCTTGCTGTGGTGAGTAGAAGGACCACAAAACTGATGCACAAGGGCTGATGCAGCTCTATTAAAGCAGTGAGAGTGCTGGGCCTCTTTGGGGAGAGTCTCCATCTCCATGGAGAGCAAAAGTCTGTCTTGCATCTGCCCAGGGCCCAGAGCCTCAACCAGAGCAGGGCAGTTAAGGTTACGATGTTTAAAGGACACAGCAGCTATGTGGGAAAGCAGTTAGCACATACCCTCACTACCCAGGTCTGGGCCATCACTGGGTTTGGCTGGAGTTTGCCAGCAGATGTTAGGTTTTAAATATTTGACAGCACAGCCAGGGACACCTGTCTTGACGTCTCACCCTTCATTCACCCATTTAATGCAAAATTTGACCTTGTGTCCTGAATATGCCAGGAGAGACAGGCATAACCCTTTGCTTAATACAACCCTTCTCTGTAACCAGATGTTTTAATACAACCAACACTATTTAAAACAACAAAAACATATCTCATTATTGTCTAAGGAGAAAAATGGGCCTCTGTACAGCACACATTTATATTCTGCAATAAAATTGGCACCTGGTATAGCAAAAAGGAGATCAATGTGCATGTTACATGACTTTACAGACTTCATGTGAATAATGAAAAAAGTATTAAGTGAAAGAAGCATTGAAATTACCACTGCCGATAATTTTTCAAGAGTACAGAATAATTTCTTGAGAAAACAAGAGACACTATTCATTCCATTCTATCACTTGAGCTCTGCTCTTTTTTATTTTTCCCCTGGAATTAGGTTGGAAAAATTCAAGGATCCCAGCTGTTTAATAATGATGTTGTTGTATTCATGCAAATCCCCCAGACCTTATGTCAACATTTAATTTTACAATAAATATAAAAATAAGGCTAGTAGCATCTGTAGTCCCCTGGGTTGTAGCTGGAAAACCATCCAAAACATCCCTCTCCCTCTTCCCTCCTGAACATCCTTGCTGCTTAGGAGGTAATAATAGTCAAAGGGAAAATGTTAACATTCGTGTGGAGTATTGAGAGAAGTTTATAGATATTGACAGTAGTGCTCACGAAATAGATTATATCAAAACACCAAATATATTACCTTTACCCCAGTGGTAAGCTTTTGTAAATTGAAGTCAAATATGTAATCGTTGAACTCTGCAAGGACGATAAAGGCATCACAGAAAGAACTTCAAGCACTATGAATTTAGAGAAGAAACTGTTCCTACTAGCCATTTACTCTTAATGAATTCTAAAGAAAAAACCTACTTATTTAGTGAATGGCACCTCAGAAAGAATTAATAAATTATGAGCTGTTTGCATAAAGAATGCAGTATCTATACCTCCCTCTAAAAGTTTCAGCAGTGCATTGAACACCCGAAAAAGCAAAGAGAATTTGAATTGTCATAAAAACAGGTGCTTAAATCCTAAGAACCAAGTATCTCACAGAGGAAAACCAATGGATTGTAAATATAATTGGGCAAAAATTACTCAAAACCCAAATAAAATACAATAAAGTTATACCAAGAATATGGAATTTTAAAAACACAGTAGAATTTTTAATAGAGAAAATTCTATTTTAAAAATATTATTCATGCAGTCCAATAGGAATTTCTCATAAGAATATATTTGTTCAAAATACAATACATGTTCCTCAAATGTCAACACAACAGATTGTTAGGCAGAGTATTAAAAAAAAAAATCACTCCTAATTCTGAACATTGAATGACCAAAGCAACAGTAGTAGGACTGCCTACTTCAATACATGCAGAAAGCTAAAACTAGCCATGCTAGTCATGTGTCAGTGAAAAGTACACCAGCATCCCCCTATGCAGTAGTATTAAAGAGAAAACATTTCAAAACACTGGGATTGCTGGTAGCCACTGGCAGCCTTGATGAACCTCTTGTTTCACCACATCAGTGGGAACTTCCCTGTTAATGTTCAAATGGGTCAGGATTGTACTTCATGCATAAAAAGATGCCCTCCGCAGCAGGTTTGAAAGGTCGCGTCTCTGAGGCAGCTAAAGCCCGAATGGGTGAGCAGGCTCTGGGAGGGACAGCAGGGATGTTTCCTTTGGCTTGGCCCCACGAAGATTCAGAATGTGTCACAAAGTCTTAGACTCAAAGGGCAGATACAAAGACACATCTGCTGTCTCATAAAGCCTGTAGCAATAGCTATGCACCATTTATACAGGTGCTTTGGAGGAAGAATCTGTCCTACAAACTTCTGTATGTCTCAAGCTAACAAAGCCTTTTCTTGCACTCTCAGCTCAAAACATCTGCACTTAACCTTACAAAAGACCTTTCTGTTTCTTTAAAGAACCAGTAATTTTTGTTGTTCACATTCAGGGATCCCTGTAAGGATTCTAATCCATGTGCATCTCCTTTCTGCCATCCTATTGCTTCCCCAGACACTCCACATTCACTCTGCAGACCCAGCCCTGTGCTGTGCTCCCTTTATCTCTTTGCAATTTCATACTTTCTCATCCAGACTGCTGTCTCTGCCTCAAGCAGTCAACCCTTCTCCCCATTTCCCTAGTGCATCCAATGACCTCATACCCCTTCCATCAAGTCCTCATTTTCTTCCTTAAGTTTTCTTATCCTCCCTTCCCACCTCTTATCATCGCTTAAGAAGAGGCAGTAGTACTAAAGCTATTGGGCTAACAAAAATCAAACAAAAAAACATTTCCTGGAAAAACTTTTGCTTTCACACATTCCCCCCTCCCTGAGCCATACATGATTATAGTAGCTTTGCTTCAGATGTGATTTGTGCTGATTAGATTAGGTTGCAAGATGCCAAGGATAGAGGCCTTGGATTGACTTTTATATTTGAAATGCCAGTCATGTAGGTATGTGTTATAAATGAAATACTACTAAGACAATAATGAATACAGCAGTTGCATCTCTGTCATATCCTTCACCTTGGAAATGCTGTGAAAGATTTTGAATGGGATTGTGCTTGAAAGGGTAAGTTTATCTTTCTACTTCCATGTAGCTGAAGTCCCTGAGGAAGTGCTCAATACTAGTGAAAAGCTGAACAGTTTCTCTAAAACCTTAGGGATCTTCTATCAGCCATGCCACATGTACCCCTGCTTTGTAAGTCATCCTCTTTTGGTATCATTCTCTACTCTGTCTTACTTGCAACTCCCATTGTATTAATTACACATTTAGTTCAAGAATTCAGCAAACTGTGTAACAGACGTTATGTGCAGAGACATATCAAAAGAAAGTGCATGGATGAGATGTGTCTGGTTTTCAGCTGCTTCAAATGAAGTGCAAACACTGTACATTTTAGTGGGGCATTAATGATTTCCAAACAGCGTCTTTAGCACTGGAACGCTGATCCCAGCACAGTTACTTTGGCACTTAAGTAAGCTCTCACATAAACTTTGGTCTAAAATGATAAACCTGATATTGTGGATACATTTAAGACATCATCAAAACAGAAGCAGACAACTGAGTAACCCAATCGGCTTTGGAAAAGTGTGTAAGAACCCCAATATCTGTTAAAAAAAATAACTGACATTAACATGTTCGAGGTAAACCCAGAAAACCTGAGTGCAATATTCCAGCCTGGTCATGCATTTTTGTTCTTTTCAGTATTTATAACTTAGAGGAAAAATGCACAAGGTAATCGAAGCAGGAGTGCACCTTTTAAAATGCAGACTTTAAGTTGATGTCAAACATGCAGAATTTGCTCTAGCTTTAAGCAAGAGGTTATTTTGCAGATCATTTACAGCTGTGCAAGAAATCACAGTGATGTAATTTGCCCTGGACTGTAAATGCACTGGATCACACCACAAAAGAGAAGCGAGACCAGAATTTTCTCTTGCACACATACAAAATTCAGTATCCATAGCCAGCAGTCCCTGCAAGGCTGGCAAAGCTTGGAGGTTAGTACACCTGCCCTAGTTCCCAGCAATGCTCCCCAGAGCAGGTGCACAAAGTCTATGGTTTAGAAAGTCTCTTCACACCTGCGCCTCTTAACTAATGACCCTTTTTGTTTTCTCCTTTTTTGATCTCCTGAGTATGAGAGACTATGCTGACACAGCAGACAAGCAGGTGTGGCAACCCCAAGGAGAGGATAGAGAGGGCATGTGCCTGTGTGTGTGCCTGCCAACAAGCCATTGATTTTATCCTTTATCTTTTTGCAGGTGACTTCTCAAGGGACTAACAAAAATACTTGCATTTTTAGAAGCTTGTGATTTCACCGGAGCCTTACATATATCCATGTTTCTTTGAGGCAAGAGGAACCAAGAGGCCCTTGAACCAATTCAGTTAATCCTGATCCTTGTACTTGGTTAAGCCTGATCCTAAGTATTTTCTCAAGTACTTGCACACTGTGATGTCCACGGGTGTCAGCACAAACACTCTCAGCTGAGCTGAATGTTATTTGGCCCATGGTCTGGAGTGCTGTGGAAGAGCTAAGGAAGGCTATCCTGAGAGATCTGAGAGCTCTCAAATCTTGGTCAATCAAGCAAATATGTGAGGCAGACAGTACATACAGTCTGCTTCGTTTATCGCATACAAATAATCTTCTTTTGAATCAAGCTTTTATTCTGCTTATAACCCTTCTGTAAGTTATTCCTGATTTGTGGATATGTTTTCTGTTTTCAAGATTAATCTTAAGAAGTAGAAATAAACAGTTCTCCCAAGTGTCATCCATAAACTCCTGAATTTCATTGTTTATTCATTATTCTGTCTGGGAGCCATGTAAAAATCCTTGTTGTTTGATAAGGGAGCTAAAATATTTCACACAAAATAATGATGCATACCACATGATCAATAGTGTGTAACAAATATTTTTGCTTGCACAAATACCTGCATTTTTACCAAGAAAACCCATGTAACAAATAGACAGAGTGACAAAAAAACCCTGTTTGTATTTAATAGCAATAAACACTCCTGCTAATGTGGTTTCACTGGATACAGATTCTGAATTCAATTGGATGTTTATACTCACAAATTCAATGTTGTGTGATTAATGTATAAGATCCTATGGGCAGAATATGTCATATTTGAAATAATCTGAATGGATTCAGTTTAAAGTCATTTGCCAATAACTTGTAATCAGTATATAATCTTTAATGATGATATTGCTGAACTTTGCCCATAAACCAATATGCAGTTTAAAAGCTACTTCTATTTCATAAATTAAACATTATCTGGATAAATACATGTCAGTACAGAAGCATTTGTGTCTCATATCTTTTCCTTGATTTAAATGGGTTCATCCAATATCAGCTAGGTAGTGAACTTTGAAGCAGAGTCCACTGTAATAATAGTAAAGTTTAATGATGCATAGCTTTGTGAGACTGACAAATTCCCAGCCAAAGTATTGATTCCTGGAGAATTTATGAAGCACAGGCTCTGTTCTATGTCATTATAGTCCATTTTTGGCTGAAAGAATCATGTAAAATAGATTTTTAAATGAGTGGTAATAGCCAGACATAAAGAAGGTATTGATGTGTGTCATGAAGGGTGAAATAGCATGCCAGGTAAAGGCATATAACAAATTGCAAACAACAGTGCTGAAACTCCTGCAAATGTAAATTTGTTTTTAGTTTTAATCAAACCTTTGTTTCAGTAAGTACAAATTTTGCCACGGAACTGAAAAAAGCCCACCCTTTTAAAAAACGTAATTATTTACAGTTCGATTTCATGCTTCACATTGGAATGTGTCTATAAAATGCATATCTTGCTTACAGACCTGTTAATCAATATGAATTGTGTACTACATTACAACAAAACTACATCTGAGATTATTAGGGAAAAAATCAAATGCACATAGTTCTGCTTACTTGAGCAATATGTGAAAATTAATAGCTTGAACCTCCACAGAAATGGCTATTAAAAGACAGGACACTTTCTTTTTCTTTTTTTCTTTTTAAAAAAGTTTTAATAATACTCTTTGAGGTATTTTCCAATAAGGTAAATCCAAATTATGGCACAAACTTGAAACGGGAATAAAATCTGAAACTGCAAAGGAACTGACAAAAAGATGGGGAAAGAGAACTTGTTGATTGGGTTACTGGGCTTTAAAAGAAAGTAACACTGCATTTTAATTGCATTCCAGCAACCTCTTTTTGATCTAGCAAGAGGTCACCTAGGTCTAACAATGCAAGGGACCTTCATAGTCCAGATGTAAATATATCTCCCACACACCCAGAAGCACCCTGAGAATTAGCTAAATCCTCCTCAGAGCAGCTGCTTTTCAACAATTCAGGAGTTTATCAGCCTAATAAAAAAAGTAGCTAGCAGGAAAAAAGGCTGAGAGTCTCAATAGGCTCTCCTGTGCCCTAGTGGGGCTGGAGATCTCTTCAAGGTCTTAGTCAACACTGAACAGAGGGCTCTGAACTGGCACACATCTCTCCCACAAATAAGCTGCAAAACCCAGAGAGGTCATTCTTCCCAGAGATGGTTTTCCCAGGCAGAATTCAAGTCGATTCAAAGAAAGTAGGTTGCATCCAGGTGCAAGGTTAGAACAAATACACTTTCAGGCTCAGATGAACAAGGGAAAAAAATGTTCCCTCCTGTCATACAGTCTAATAGCAGTACTATTTACTTCACTTCAGTTCAAATCTTACTACTTTTGTATTCCCTATGTTCACTATGATTTCTAAAAGCAGACCTCATCTCTCAAATGCAGCATTTTTGTCTGAGGACTAAATTCCAGCTTATTTTTTTACAACAATTTCAGGAGTCTGACTGGACATACTGAAAACATGTATGATAGCAATTTCACTCTTTTTTTTTTTTCTTTAGTTATTTTTTAAACTAAGTTTCCACAGGATGTTTCACTTTTATTCCCATCTCCATACCTTTTGCCTGGGAAGACATTTTAAATTGCTGTAATAGAACAACTTCTATGTGTTAATGAGCAAACATGTAGTATGTGTAAGAGAACATAATTATTGTACCTGACTGCAACAAATCAACTTTACTAAAACAGAACTGTCCTTTTATCAACAACATTAACTGCTGAAAGGGGAAAATAAGTCTATTTAATGGCATATTATGTTCAGTAAATAAGCTATTCTACAATTACTAACTCACTTGATGACAGGTGTCCAAAGAACCACCTTTGATCACTGACAAGGCCCCACAAAATCATATGAACTATGATAAATACCTATAATTAACAGTATGAAGCTATTTCTGACCTACAGCAAATGGATGACATCATATTCAACAGAATTTTCAGTCTGTTTACTTACTGATCCATGCGTTTTATTCAGGCTTTAAGTTTTCTGAACTGATTTTCTAAACTTCATGTATAAAAAGAAATTTATAGCATGTATAATTAATGCAATTTAAACAAACATTTTTATTTTAACATTGCCTTTGTATTGTTACTGTCCAGTTTTTACATTTGACTGGTGGCATCAAAAAAACCCCTACTGAACACTCAAACAGAATGCATATTACTGAACTACTTGTGTATTCCCACATCTTTGCTGCTAGGATAGATCCATAACAATTTTTTTGCTATAACTGAAAGATACTCTAGCTAGCAAAATAAAAACCTAGTCAGTGTTCCTCACTTGCCCCAAGTTTCACTAAGAATGTGCTCTGGGAATTTATCCTTTCCAAGCTAAGCTAAACTGGATTTAACCATTTAAGTGCACACAAGTAGACAGTTAATATACATCAATACACCGTGGATGTAAAACTCCATATGTCACTTATTTGCTTGTGCAAACTCTCAGTTATTTTCCTGCAAACCCAACTTCACTGGAGTTATCATAGATTCATATTTCTGTAAATAATGTAATTTTACATCAGATTTTAACATACCAAAAATTTTTTGGGGTAGGAAAGAAACACGAGTGATAGACTGTATCAATGGCTAGAATGAGTAAACTTCAAGTCTGAAGAAAACACACAACCTCTCTGAAAATGAAATGCAGGCCCCACAGGAAGAGGGTGCATCGGAAAATACCACTGATTGCAGTTATAGGAAGTAAGGCAGAACCTTAATCCACATGAACAGTGAAAAAAAAACCCCAAAACAAACCCTCTCTTGCTTTAGGGTATTGGTCAAATAAAACACCTATTTAAAGATACCAGTGTTGGAACCAAAAATGTTTAAATGTTCTTTATCTTTATAAAACTGTCACTTTAAAAGGTAGACTTCATCGTTAACATTACAAACAAAGTCTATTTCCCCTGCAAGTTTCCATTGGTCTGTATTTTATATACGGAATTAAAAGAACAGAAGAGAGCACTGAATCACCGCACCAAAATGTCAATCTTTCACTTTTACTTTGTGCTTAGCCAGACTTTTTTTTGTCTGGACTGATGTAATGCAACCTCGAAACCCTCTATGGTTCACCATGCTCTTGTCACTCAGTAGCACCAACAAGCAGAGTGGTGTCTGAACACACTTGCTCATTGTTGTTACAGCTGGTGTTGCAAATGCAAGCCCTGAAAAAATGTTGCTTGTCTGGGAACGCCTCATTATTAAAAAAAAAAAGTTGTTGAATATGTTGGGCCATTGGTTTCATACATGTTGCACTAGGTTTAGGGGGGAACAAAAATTACCTTCACTGAACAGAGCTGCTTTTAGCTGCGGCTACAAATCAAGGCCACTGAGCAAAAGTATAATTCCTAAAACCACCAAGGAGAGGAATACCGTGCATCTCACAGGCAAACACAGACCTTTGTGAAGAAAGGTTTCTTTCCATCTGCATTTGAAAATATACAATAGGAGTTTTGGTAGAACCTACCACATAGAATTCTGTTTGCTATATGTTTATTTCACATGACTTGAACCTCCTTAAGTGGAAATAATGTAAAATAATAAATCCCACAGGATATACTTTTACTCTCATGAATGGATATAAGCAAGCTGCTTTCCAAATGAAGAGCAGGTCAGAGCTTACCTAACACAATTCACCACAGAGGCTAAGGGGAATGACTGCTTTCTGCATGACCAGCTTTTCCCTGTTATTTCTCATATATACTGCTCTTATCAAACTGGAATGCGAGATCTAGATGCTGCTGTAATGGGATCTTCTTTGATTATATAACTCAATAAAAACTATAGCTTAAGCAATAGACAGAAAGTACCACACCATACAGCTGACTATCACAGTTGAACAATGTTAAAATTATATACAACCATATCAAAGGACCAGCAAATTCTGTTAAAAGCTTTGAAAACGAAGACCTATATAGACCTCTCAGAAGAAAGGACGGAAAAGATCAATATAAGACATCTAGCCCTTTCTGGTTTGGTTTTTGTTCTTGTTGTTGTTTTGTTTTGGGGGTTGGGGGGGGGGTTGGTTTGTTTTTTGGGATATTTTTGGTTGGGTTTTTTTGGTAGTGTTGCTTTTTTGGTGATTTTTGGCTTTTTTGTTTGTGGGTGGGTTTTTTGTTGTTTGTTTGTTTGTTTTTTTGTGTGTGTGTGTTCAGTTGGTTTTGGGGGGAGTTAGGTTTTTTTGGTTTTTTTTTTTGGTTGGTTGGTTTGGTTTTGTTCATTTTTGGGGTTTTTTGTGGGGCAGTTTTTTTGCTAGTCAATAATAAAGGTTTGGCCTATAATCTCTGCCAAAAACAAGAAGTCATAAAAACTGTACAAGTAAAGAGTAAATACAAATAATATTTTATAATACCATAATGCTAGGGTACACTTAGTCTCCCCAGGAATGTATGTGAAACAAATTAAAAAAACTAGTTTAAAATTATTTTTGCTAATTTTCTAAAATGTTTCAGAGTCAGGCTTGGCAATGATGATGATGATTATATCTTGCATAACTTACAAATATTCAAAGACAAAATATCTTTTATATTTTCTTGCAAATTCTCTATATATCTAATATATAGAATTAAAATAATAACAAACAATGAACTCTTCCGATAACATATTCCAGTACATATGTTCCATACAGCTACACACTCAAAGCATGTATATGTATGTATACATGCTTAGGCAATGTATACAATAAAAAACATCTAAAATATTCACAACCAAAAAACGTTAGAAGATTCACAAACTTTTAAGAAACTCCACAGTAAAAAATAAATCACCACCATCTCTTTAGAAGCTATTTATGTGAAACAGAGCATTCTGTTTTCCTGACAAATAGAACACTTACACATGCAAGGTTCTTAAGTTTATTTCTTCATTTCCAATTTATTACAATTGCTAACTTTTTTACTTACGAAGATACACTCCAGACATATCATACTATATAAAGAATATCAAGTACATTCCTTCACTGATATCTGTATCTATATGTCAATACAATGGCTTTGTAATGAATGTGTTTCAGGATGTGTGTGTGTTATGGGGGGCAATTATCTTGTCAAGCGTAAGACATACTGAAGAGAAAAAGAGTGCAAATTGCACTTGATAGCCTTAAAAGCAGTATTCTGCTCATAACACGTTACACATACCCCTGGAAATGGGCCAAAATGAACTCTTCCCCGAGGTCTGCATTTTGCGCAAGATAAGGAATTATCAGTCTCATGTTATATAAATGCAGGTGACAGCCTATGTGCTACAATAACGCAGATATAAACCAAAGTGATGATACAAACCCCTCTATTAGATGTAGATTAATGCCACTAAACATTATTTTCCAAAGGTCATGGTCTCCAGCATACTTCTGGTTTTGGCAAGGCTACATTATTGATAAAAAAGCTCCCACTCAAATATTATAGAAGACCTACTCAGCTTGACTTACTATTTTTGCTTTCTGAAAGATAATGTTATGTGACTCTAACTGCAAATCTAAAGCATTCAATTCTGTTAAAAACCACTCAAACATCTTTAGACTTTTAACAAAAAAAAAAAAAAAAAAAAATTCAACAGTGCTCACACTGATGAAGTTTACTAAGGACTAGAACAAGCTTATCAAGTATAACACTAAGTACATCCACTCTGGAAAGGAGGAGTTACATAAATCACCTATCACTGCAAACACAAGATTTTGTGTGCAGTCCTCCCTCCACCCATCATCATCACACTATCAGATACTTTTGGCCCTGGACAAGGCTGTGACCATCCTTCCTCATATCAGTGATGATCTGGAGAACAGGCAAGAAACTCATGTGTGCAATCATAGTGGTTAGCACAACTGGGATGCAAGTCCCAGTGACCTCACCATGACCACGTATTTTTGTAACATCATAGCACAAGATGTTGAAAGAGAGTTAAAAGAAGGCTAGTGAAATATGTTTGGGATATCAATTGGATGTCCCCTGAAGCATGGGCAGTAGTGTGGTGAAGGGTATGAAAATTCCCATTTGCAAATATATCCAGAAGGAAATAAAAAAATTGGCATCATGGCTAGTTGGAGACAGGAGTTCGCACCTCCACACAGCAGTAATAAAAGTCTAAATCAAACCATTTAATCTGCTAGGATTGTATTCTGCCACTGTGCAATGCATAGAATTGTTGAAGGTTCAGGGGATGTTTTATAAAAAATATCAGTGTCAGACAAAAAACATCAGTTATTACCTGGCAAAAACTTTAACAATCTCATTAGAGAACTGCTGAATATTTTTTTAAGTGTCCTAATGGTTCAGGAGGTAAAATATTAAGCAGTTTCTCTCGCATTACAACAGAACATTTGCTTGTTCTTCAAAATAAAGATTTCAGTAATGATATTTCATATTCTTTTCTTAACAAGTCATAAACATGGATGTTGGTTCCCTCTTGAAAAAGCAAACATATTTAATAGATGGAAAAGCCAATTAAACAATTTCCAGAGCATCTTTTTCACTAAAATAGATCTTTAAGACTCCAAGGGCCTGATTCTCCCTTGATGTGTATTGTACAATTTTCCCACTCCCTTTATATGCATTAATAAATGAGTAGCATGACTCTAGGTTGTGACAAATAGTTCTGCTCTCCATCAAGTATCATATTACATCATCTCTTGGACTATTCCTCACCTTGGCCATTTGAATGGCAGGATTTTGGCAACTTGTCTTCTACTGAAATACAGAGCAAACACAACTGTGTCTTTCCAAGGGAATTTTTTTCTTCAGTCTTGTCAGATGCCATAACACCTCACGGTGCAAGACAGACTAAAGTCATGTCAATCTCTCAGTTATTCACTTCTAATCACACAACTTTATCTTGGTTCCCAGACTACAGCTGCCTGAGAAGCCAACACAGTCCTCCTGCTGTTCCTGTTCCCACATGAGCAAAGCAAAACCGGTCCTTTATCTCCACTTAGGACACTGAATATAAGCAGGGTCGGCACATGTTGGAGAGGAGGAATTTAATTTTAATGTGCTTGCAAGCTACTTCAGTAGTTTACCAGTCTCAGTGCTGTATTTTTGATACCTCTTTGTTCCTCATCCCTTGGAATTGTAAAGTTTTCTGAGATGGTTAAAATGCTTCTTTTTAAGTCTGTACTTTGAACTTGACTACTGTTGAGAATTGTGACCTTATAGTGACTAGATAAGAGTACAGCTGCCTCAGTTTAAGTCCAAGATAGGTAGTCTGATAATCCACGAACTCTGAGTAGCAGGGAGCTCTCAGAACTTAATTCCAGAAATCAGTGCATCCAGGCAAAATGGGCTTATGAAACTCATCAAGGAAATAGTCACAGTTACTCTTGGCTATCAGTGCTACTGCAAGTTTAATTGTTCTCAAGGTGTTCAGAGTTTCTATGTGGATGACTTCTAATTGCTGTTGCATCAGAATGAATAAACAGTTCTGGGGCAAAGAACTATGATCCCAGACAGACAGGTACAGCTGAATACTGCTCAAAGCAATATGCATTGCACACTTGCTTCTATGGAGGAGTTTTAATTGTTTTATATTGAACACTATCAATAACCCCTTATTTGAATCACGGGCGACAAACAGAATATTTGAATAACTTTCTTTACTTGTTCCTTCACCAATCTGTCTATAGATGTCTGGTGTATTGTCTTTAGCAAATACCCCTGATGGGAGTGGTTAATCAAGTTCACTATTTTTATAATTAAATTTGAGATTAGCTCTGATGTTTTGCATGGGAGACCTGTTCTTATATTGATATTAAGGAAAAAATAAGTTTCTGGGAGCCTGGTGATTTTTTGTTTCTGTTTTACTTTTCAACATCTATTGTAAAATTGTATAAAGTTTTCTCTTAACCACATGAACTAAAGCAATATAAACTAGAAATCAAATAATATCAAACACAATATACTTAGTTAACTTTTTTTTTGTCAATATCATGGCAGAATGTGAACAATTGATTCAAGATTTGTAAAAAGGAAAAAATGAAAGCAAAGAGTTAGGAACTTCTGCCGTGAAACAGAAAAAATAATTCTTAAGTTTTCTTGCCCCATTTTTTTGGTCTAGTTGCCTTGTCCAGCTTTTTGATGAAGGAGTCACTTTGAAAGAAATACAAAATTCAGAATTTCTAAAGAGTATTTTCACAAGCAAGCTCCCTTTCCAGTTGTGACAGTCTTTCAAAATCTTTCTGCAACTGGATATAAATGTGGGATAAAATCTCCATGTAGTCTCAAATTTAAATGAATTCACTAAAGGAATTTTAAAAGTTAAATGTGAACTTGACAATTTAGAATTTTGGAACCTTGTTTTAGCCCTCTTCTGGAAAGTTTTTAATTCAAGGATGGATGTGGAGATCTAGAAAAGAAATTTTAAATAATTGATGGGTGTGGGACAGGGTGATACCCAAGAGGAAGGCTTCAGAATCTGCTTTGGGAATGAGTCAGTCCAACCTAAGCTAAACAGATGATACAAACTCCACCAAGTGACTAAGACTTGGTAAACTCTGCTAGTGTTAAGGTTCCCATTGTAATTACATCTCCTCTTCAAATAAACAGTATGATGCTCATTTAAAATAAATTAACCGGTTATTTCATCTAATGCATTTGAAACTGGAGTACTCACTCTCCCCAAGTAAGCAATTGTTGTTGCTCTACTTGAGCAGTCTGTATTTCTTCAGTCATGGCAGAGAGGAAATGTTCTGTCTGAAACATCCTGGCGTAGTCTGTGCTGCTAAAGTAAAAGAAATGATAACCTAAAGGACAACTCCCTTTTTTTGCACCTATGAACAATTAAATGTACTGCTGGCTGCAATGCTATTGCTCCATTCCTCCCAGAGCAGCACTACTTAATGTCTCCTAACAATTACAAAAACAAGTAAGTCAGGATCATCCTGAACTGGATTGTGCTAACACACAGCTGAGGATAAATTTGGCCTTGATGAGTCTCTCTTTACTCAACACTTCATGTTGTGTTATTCAGCCTGTCCCATTTCTTGCTTAATCTCACCTGGGATTATTCTGACTCCTTTAGGCTGACCTGGACAGATACACCAAAAAGTAGTTTTTGATGTACTGAATGCCATTTGTGTGTTGTATTGGTACTCATTCACATACTCTCTTTCACTAAGACTATTGTCCCAAGCAGTTCTCCCAAGGGTTTCTGTATTCCCAACATTCCTATTCTCTACATCCAAGGACCATTAAATCATTAATTAAAATTTGCTTTTAGCTACATCTCACTGCACAAACACACACTGCAAATTACCTTTGCTTAAAAATGCACAGGAACCTTTATTTATATCAGAGAACTACAATTCTGCACGTGATTTCTTTAATATTGTACCTTTGGCCAGAAACTGAAAATCATTTGTCCACAGTTTGAAGCTACTGGTCAGACAATACTGCCAAAACCCTTGAGTTCTGTTCAAATTGGGTTCAACTCTCATTTCCTATTACTGTGATTGATACATCCTGCACAAGGAAAACACAGCTAAAGCATTAACTATTTAGTGGGAAATGGTAACTCAACTTCACTTAACTTTTCTGCTTTCTATTTTTCTGGTTTTGTTGGCAGCTGTGAGTGTGTGTGCATGCATGCACACACCTAATCTCTGCAATATTTCAGAAGTTCTCTCCAATTCTCCTGGTCTGCTCTAGTGAGCATCTCGTTAAGCCTCTGAAGGGCTCACGTGTGTTGAACTAACCTTGACGTGTTACACAGTCTTAAGACAAAACATAAATTGTAAAAACCATCAAAGGAATAGCTTCTTTAATTTTATGTAATTTGGAAAATATCAGTGGTAATTAAAAAGAAATTAAACCCTGCCTCCCCTCTCCCCAAAAAAACCCAAAGAACAAATCAAACAAAAAACAAATCCCAAACAAAAAAACCCTACAAAATATCTTGAAACAGGCAGGAACTTTTCCTTCTCTTACAAACCCAGAAATGAAAATTCATTTTTGAAAGTCCTCTTTGTCAGCATTTTATGGTTACCATAAATTATAAACCATGGACTGTCTTGCAAACATATATACACACTTCTTTTCATAATGTCTGATTCAACACTCTGTCATCTGGAAAATCTCCCACCGACTTCAGTGCACTTTTACCTAAGCAAGGTCTGAGTAAAGACTGCAGAATACAATCCATAAGCTTTAAAAATACACTGGGTACCTTTGAGGAGGATAATCTTTCTCTCTTTATGCATTCTGTGCCAAGTTGGACCTGGCACTGACAGGATTTTTGCTATTAGCAGACAATAGGGACTAGGTTAAAAATAGTGTAGCCATGAGAAAGCAATGGTTCTGATTAAGTAAATTCCATTGAACTCTTTCTAGTAAGCATTATTCAGGTCATGAATGCTAATTTGTCCTGCAGGGGGCTGTGGGTAATTACCCAGAAAAACTATCAGCTTTATTGAGTTGCTACAAAATAGTATTACTGAATGGAATGCTCTGTAAAGGGACACAACCTTGATATGTGCATGTAGAACTGAACAGTCGTTTTCTGAAGAGATCATAAGCTGGACCAAAATCATAGTAACTTTACTTTGGATTAGGACACATTCTAGGTTACTTTTATGTTTCTCTTAAGCAAAATTAACATGCAAAATTATGCAGCACAGAAGTGCCACTATGACACCTAGAGCAAATTTAGCGTTCTGCATATTTAAAGTTGCGTAGAATCAGAACCATCTTAAAAAAATGAAGCAAATGTGGCACATTGGCTGCATTCCAGCAGTCACACAGAACTGCTGACATTAGTAAAATCTAGATAATTTAGTCCCATATGGGAATCCATACCACAATTATATTGTCCCTGTTCTGACACAGTCCTGATTTTGCACTTCTTTAAACCTAGCTTTTTATAATTTTAATTCCCTCCACCAATAAAGCAATTTGCATTCACACAGCCTTCTCTGCTAAGTGAGAGTGAAGAAGAAATCTGTTACATGACCTTGGTCTGTTTTGCAGTTGATTACAAGGAAACAAAGTCTTCAGCTAAACTGTTCTCTCATCTGTTTTTAATTGATGTAGAACATTGCACTCCAAACCGTAGCAGAGAACTAAACAAGTAGCATGCCACGGTAGGTGACAATTCACTTTCAGTTAAAGAATGCATATGGAAAGCAAATTCTTTAGCATGAAAAGAGATGCAACACACACAGTGGAAGTTTCCCTATATATACCTGGGAAAAACATACACTTGCTGCTCACCTTACTTCCTAAGGAACTACCAAGCGCCCCAACTGAATCTTACAAACTCTTTAAGCATCAGCCTGACTTACTGGGCTCAGTGGTAGCATGGCCAGGGTAGAATCAATCCCTCTGTGTCCTCCAGCCACTGCCTGGGCTTTTGGGGCCCCTGTTCAGGAGTACTGCTATGATCCTTCCTGCAGATGTCCAAAGATCTGCTGACTACTGGTAAAGAGACATGGTACTGCCAGAAGCATTAGAATGGGTAGGTATATACAAAGAAATGGCAAGAATGAAGACAGGAGTGTAACCAGATATTTTATACACCTGTACCAAAGTAAATTAAAACAATTTCCTTTTTTTTTCAACTCAGTATGAACTTCCAGTCAATAAGGACCACACCTGAGCACTGTCATGCTCATCACTGCACAGACAGCTGGAGTCCTCAGCTAAATGATGTGCCAGCAGAGACTGACACTTCCACTCAGGTTTTCTTCTATGATGACAGGGATCTGCTCCATTTTAATTTGATAAATCTATGGTAATTAATGCCCATTGATGATATGGCCCTTATAATAAACATTTAATGGCAAAAATTAGTTCCAAATAAATAGTTCTTCAAAAGCACTTCAGGTAGAAATTACATGAATCAGATTTTACTTGTTATTACTTCTGACATTTTTAAGTACTGTGACACAACAACAACAACAACAAAAAAGCATATGAAGACTATGATGAAATTAAAATTTAATATAAGGAACATAAAAAATATCCTCACGATTCTTCTTAATTTCTGGCAGTGCTGGACACAAAACTTCTTAAAATGTAAGGCTGTGGCAGATATAAGGAGTATTTTTAAAAAATTTCAGTAACAATGAAGAAACCAGCAGCAAAATTTGCTTATTATTTTAATAAATGATCTGACATTCCATTTTTTTATTTCAATTTCTCTTGTTTTCTCACACTTGGTACTCTCCAACTACTTTTTTTTTTCACACAGTCTCCAAATAAATACATTTCCTTTACTCAGAGAAAGATTTACCTTGTCACAGAACCAGCACTGCTGAGATTGGCTACTGTAATTTGTTTGAAGGATTGATTTCATGTTCAAAACATTGGAACAGCAATGTTTGTCATTAAAATAAAATATTGAACATAAGTTTGTGTTGGACATGATATTAATTAATAATGTTTTTCAGTGCCTCATTTTCCATAAATGGTATGAGGTTTGAATCAAATATGAAAATGTAGCCCTACACATTTTGCTGAAAAAGGCTCAGTTTTGTCCTAAGTGCTTGAATGTAGCTGTAGAAGTTTGACATTCTATATTTTTACATTTGATTAAAAAAACCCAAAAAAACCACTAAGTTTTCCTGCTTTATTTTGGTAAAGAATAAAAAAAAGTTTCACCCTCACAACTAACTGTCTTACAAGTGTCCTGAATGAACTTACCAGCTAAGAAGAATTACAAAAAAAACCCTAACTGTGAAGCTAAATATTTCTAATGTATTAAAAGGGAAATACTTTTTTCATTCTTTTAGCACCTTGACAATAACAGAATTGAAAAACAAAACTCCACCTCAATCTGTTGTGATTACTGGCAAAACTCATTTTCAGTGTCACTAAAACCCATAAGCAATCATGATAATTCTGCTGCTATTGTATTTTTTTAATGCATAAGATCAAAAATGCCCAACCACCCCAGATTTATTTACTTAAAAACATTGTTGCTTCTTGTGGTTCTTTCAAGAGAAAGTTAACACAATATTTATTAATGAAAAATACCAGCTACGAGGAGTGTGGACAAATATATTTATAACATTAGTTAGTCCTACTGTTTCCAAAAAGTTTTCCAATAAACTTCTTGCTTACTCGACTTACATGTGAAATATACTTTCCCCAGTTTCCCAGTGACAGATAGGTGCTCCTAAATACAATTATCATTGTGTATTTTGTCTTTACAGTAATATTAATTTCCCAAACAAAGATAATACTGCCAGAGTACATAAGAATTATTTTAATGCTAAATCATTAGTCACTATTTTGTGCTCATTTTAAAAAAAGGCAGGAAGCATTAATCTGAGTGTATCACATGGGACTGTTGTTCATCTTAAGGAAAGGTTAAAAGAAGCTTTTTATTTCCTTAGGGACATCAACATAAAGAAAATATAAACACACAGCGACCCCAACAAACTATAAAATTTTGGTTTTTAATTCAGGCTGTGAAGAACCGAGAGCCATTTCTCATCATTCCTGAATGTGCTGTGCTGTAGAAAGAGTCTAACAAGGATTAAAAAGGCCATCCTATGCATGCACTTTGCTAAACCCCTGCATGCCATTCTAGGGTGACTGTACTGTCTGAACAAGTCCTTTCTGTTTGCCTGTAAGAAATAGCTGGCTCAAACAATTCATCTGATCAGTGAGGCTCAGCCAGAGAGTGTGCCAGCCCAACTATATGCACTCTAATACTCTTTCCACAAATGACAGTTTAAAAAAGACTTTTTTGCTTGAATGGTTCTCCATAGGATGTGGAAATAGGCTCAGCTAGGGAAGGGAGGTAGGGAAGGGAGGAAACCAGCACCAAACATCACTGTTTAAGTCCTGATGTCTGTCTTTTACTATAGTGTAAGCAGACAGATTTACAGTAAATTAAGATGAACTCACATGTTAAAAAGCTCTTTATTCTGCATCTGTTACAAAGCAGTTATCTGAAAAGGGCAGGAGGTCAATGAAATTGCACAATGGCAACAGGACAGTGAAAGAAACGCACTGGGGGGATCCTTGCTTCCTCTTATGAACAGCCATTTCTCATGTGTTCAGCTGTTTTGAAAGATTAAGATGTGGAAATGTCAGAACTGGTCTGCTAAATAAAGCCACCAAAACATAGCTTGGATAATAAATATTCCACTAAGGCAGAGAGGAAAAAAAGAGGCATTTTACCATTACTATTGCAGAAACTGTAGACAGACACTAACTTCACACTACAGATACAATAACCATACTGTACACATATATATTGGTCTGACTGCATTGAATACATAACAAACCCACGTTAAGTTTATCGAGCACAATTGTGTTCTCATATGTTCAAGAGACTCAAGTTATTCACATTTCATTCTGAAACTAATTGCAGACTAATTCAGCTTTATATTTCACCTTGCAGAGGTTATGTGAGTAACAGACATACGAAATAAATGAGGCAATCCTATTTTCTCTATGCCAGTTGAAATGAAGACTATCTCACTAAGAGTTTCCCTGTACTCCTCTGGCAGTGAACTCACTGCTTGGCTGGAGAGATACTTATCTGCAAAAGTAAAAGTTTTACAGGTCTCCCAACCAACTGGCCCCTAACCTATCTTTCTTTGAAACGACAGAGTAAGCCTCAGGATTATGAAGCTTATACACAGAAAGCAGCTTTCAAAGTATTTACAGGCCAGGTACAAAGCAGGGAGCTGTAATGTGAATTCCCCATTACTATCCCACTGAATACATTTCTGCTTTCCCACTGGAATCTCTTCTTGGTGACAAATGACTCATTCCTCATGCTTACTCAGTTCTGACCTCACCTGAACACATCATTTGCACCAAACACTGCAAAGCTTTACTAGTTTTGTGATATGGTCAAATTTCAGACAGCTGAACTGTCTTTACTTTAAAGAAGTGATGATGTTCCAGAGACCTCAAAGGCAAGATGCTTTATACAGCAAGACATCCTGCCCTTGGTGTAAGTGTATTGTGATTTGCCCATTTTATGAATTACGCTACATCATGTGTGTCTGTTTTTATAATCTGACAACTGTGCAAGGTGATCCGGATATTATTTCATGACATTTTTGTGATTTTTTTTCTTCAGTTTATAGAGGGTTTTTTTTCAGTCCGTCTAGTGCTGAAATTTCTATTCCAGGTTTCCCATAGATATAAAAGATACACATGTGCATAATATTACTTATTCTTACCCTGTCAGCATCAATGAGGCATACTGTACCTGGCCTTTCCAGACATACAGAGAATAGTAATTACCTAGAAAACATTTGCTAACAAAATTTCCATAGCTTTTTATTACTCTTCCCTTCTATAGTCAGATTGCCATCTCCGGACATGTATGAGACTTACATTTGGGAAAGAGATCTTACAACAGCTCAGAGCTTAGAAGATTCATGGGAAAAATCAAAGCAATCTCTGGACGCGATAGCTGGCAAGAAGGTTCGTGTTGTCAGTACACGATATCTTAGGACTCCCATAGTCCTCAGGTTGTGGGAGATGAGCTTCCTGTGGGCTATTAGTTGGAAGATCTCATTGCCACTGTCATTAGATGCTTCATTAAAATTAAAGTATCCCACTTTTTTTTTTCTTTTTTTTTTTTTTTTGTGATTGATGCTTAAAGAGCAGAAATCTCAGTTTCTCCATGTGTGTGATCTGCCAACAATGACACAAGCCCACACTAGCTGCTCTGGTCACTGTAGGAACCTCAGGAGGTTGCTGGGTCCAGATGGCTCAGTTTATCACAGCACACTACTGAGTCTCTTAAAGGAGCTGCAAACCATCTGGGCAGATTTAAAGCCAAAAGGAAATATATTGGATCCTATGGAGACAGGTCTCTTGCATACTGCCCTCATAGTCTTTGTCATCTACCTGTTCCTCTAACTGTGGCACAGGCCAGAACCTCCACGGGAGGTGCAATTGCAGGACCTCAGTGAAATAAATACCTATTATTATTCCTCTTCTTATTTCAATGTTTCTATTTCTGTTAATCACTTATGATGACTGATTTAGGGAGAACACAGAAAATGAACATATGAGGGACTCATCTCTTTCCCTGTCATGGAGTCCAGAACATTTCCAACTTTGTGGAAGCACAGTAAGTAGTTGATGTTCTCCTGGGTGCATTTATACATGTACATCTACTTACAAATCAAAGACAACGAGAATACTAAAGACAATGACAATACTAAAATTAACATAATTCACTGTTTAATTTTTGCATCATGTTAGCTACTTCCTCAAAAATTCTAGAGCCTGGAAAGCTGTATTGTTCTCAAGCATAACCAGAAAGCCTATTGAGGCAATCTCACCTGTGCTAGAATCACAAGCACAATTTGAATACGGGCACAAGTGGCTTCAAGATTTTGTAAATCACTTTATATATCTTTAAACTCTACCTTCTCATAATTTAAGTAGCTAGGAAGTATGTGATCAATCATTCTAACATATAATTTTATTCACCATTGTACAAAATGCACAGCACAGGCCCATGTGATTGTGCATGTGAATCACAGCATTTACACTGCCTAGGGCACAGGAACACCAAGGAGCAGTCTAGGCCCAGCTGATCAAGCTGTAGTGCAAAACAACATGTCAGTACTCAGTAGTCAGAGCTATGACAGCCTTGGTTTATTGGACTAAAGAATATAACACTGTAATTTACTTCTTTAATATATGTCATGTTCTCTCCTATGTTTTCTCCTTATAGAGTGAAATATATAGGTAAGAGATCACTGCAGTTTTATGTGTTATGTCCCTCCAAAATTAGAGAGTAACAAACTCTTTTTAGTAGCCTGTACATTTGGTATAGTGCAATAAATCACTGAAAGTGCAGGTGAGCATCTAGTGGTTTAGAGTCAAGAAATCTAAAAGACTTCATGTATCTGCTGAAAGCTATTTTAGAGCTGAAGCACAGCAAGACAAAATAGTACACTTCTTAACCCTGCCTATTCTGTTGCTTGTTCCTAGTCATTACTATTTTGCTTATTGACAGGAAAACCACAGTTTATAAAGCTTAGCTCAGAGCAGGTATTTAAAAGATTTTTTTTTTTAATTCCCCAAGCATGGACCCAAACTAATTTTTGTACCTGCTTTTCTTTCAAAACTGGAATTTGTGGCCTTACTCCAGATGACCAAAGTATTGGTCACAGAGAATCTGTAAAAAAAATCTTCCTTGTTTATGAAGCAAGCACGTGTAAGACTGATGAAATTATTAATGTCACAGTGTTAACTTTCTTCTCATAAATATAGTTTAACAGTGCTGACACTGCAATTACAGTCAAATGTTCCGGCTCTTTGCTTATTTGCTCAATCTGTCAGTCCACCATGGGGGGAGACAAATTGTAGTGAGCATTTGACAAAGCACAAAAGAGATATAAGACTATTCTGATTAAATCTTGGTGAAAGATTAAATGACTCTGAATACTTTCCAGATTTTTCAGATATGACATTTTTAACCAATACTACTAAAATATTCTGCTCACCACAGGTTTAAAAACATTTAGGGTAAAAATAGTGTGTGTAGCTCACGGACTAGTTGGTTATTGTATTTCAGAACCAACAGATTAATAGCTGCATTCATATTACGTGTTTCAGTGATGTGAGTCGTATTTTCCTGGATCAAAACCTATAAGTAGCTCATCCATACTCAGACATCTGACCCCAAATGAATGCCTGCTTTGACAAAACTTTCTCATTGACATCAGAGCAAGAACATCACAGATTTGACCCTACGTTGTGAAGAAAAAAAGACTATTAAAAACTTTTCAAATTCAGCCATACATGTAAGAGGACTATGGCTCAGTCAAATTTTGAATATACTAATCTTATACATTCCAGAGTCAGACAATTATTAAAGCATAGAGCTGCAATGTTTGTGACTTTAAATGTGTGGTAAGATTTCTACAGACTTCAGCTGCGCAGGAGTAGGTCCTTACAGATTTTGGCACATAATCATAGAAACAGATTATGTGAAACGTGTGAGCTAAACCTACTTGTTTACATTCCTACGGGTGATTAAAGGTCTTGACTTCTCAAAACAAAAGTCTAGAAGAAATGGAAGACAAACTTTTCATGGCTTTTACTGGGAATCCATTTAACTTTGGCATTAAAGTTGCTAAAGATACTAAAATGTGTTTTTTTAAGCACATATTTTATCCATATACTGGACTTTAAAAAAATACTGGTCTACTTGTAGTCACAATAGCAGAAAAAAGCCATGTAAAATTTAATGTTTCTTAATCAAGGAATTGTAAGTGATGACACCAAATGTAGGAGCATTAAGAGAATGACGTCTCCATTTCTAGATATATATATTCTGCATTTATAATGCAAAACACATACTTAAGTCTGTTCATCTAGACTGGTTTTATATTAGGTGAAGATTTGTTCCTAAATTTCCATTTTCTAAGACTTTTTCTTCTTTTGTTTTTCAGACTGGTATTTTTGTAAAAGGCCCAAATAGACAGGTTGGGCCTTTCTCTTGCAATTGATGAGACACATATTGAAACTGAAAAACATAAATGACACATTTCAACAATCTCTAATAGACGTATGTTTACCTTTTGAGTGAATAAGAGTATTGTATTTGCTTTCTCTTTCATTAGATCTGAAGGCTGAAAGAAGTCTCATATGCTTACAATGAAAACATTTTGATTTATGACTTGCCAGATTTCAGTGATGACTTCTTTTAAAAGAGAGAGGAATCCTCTGTATGGGTTTCACAAAATATTTAGATAACACATAACAAAAACAAAACCCACAAAAATGCAATTCTCAAAGTTTACAGAAATAAATTTTTAAAAAATTAAAAGCTATTTTGTTAGAATTCTGCTTTTATATGCACCACAGATATCCACTAGATGATAGGAAATGATGAGCAGGGAAAAATCTAGAAACTGGAGACGTTTTTGTTGACTTTATCCTTGTTAGATAAATTGAAATAAAAACTGTCTGCCCCAAAACTGTTATTGCTTGTAACTCCCTATGCATTCCTTTCAAATTTGCAATATGTGATTTTTTTTGTTTAATTTTTATATATGACAAAAAATATACAATTATATACTTTTCAAATGTGATAAATGAACAAGCAAGTAGTGATTTTTAAGTCTACCTTCCAGCAAATACTTAAAATACATATCAGTTCAGCAGAGCAAGCAATCTCAATCAAAGTCAGTGTGTCTGGCAGAGCTGTGTGTAAAATGACAACCTTACAAAAGATCCTGTAAATTTACTGCCCAATCCTGACCTTAATACCTTCAGTGGTAAAACTCCAGCTGATAGCAATAAGAGCAGAATCAGGCCCCTACAGCTTAGGTTTCTAAGGTTTTCTCCCCCTTCCTTCCCCCTCCTTCTACAACAGCTTGAATTCCTGTATTCTGATTAAGATAGATGGAGTATTTGCATCCTATCCATATTCATAATCCTTCTTTTCAGTGTCAACCCAAAATACCGCATTTGTTGCCCAGGCAGACACATGCAAAGTCTTCAGAAGGTTTTGCATAGATGGATAAGGACACATCCCTTTTCAAATTTTGCAGAATAGGTAGCCACTAGGTGAATTCATGCTGTTAAAGTGCTAAAAGACCAGAACAAAAAAACATGTCTTTTGTGTGTGACAGAAACTGTAATTAATGATTTCTCCCTTTTTAGCTAAAGAGAAAAGGGAGATGTGCTGTTGACAGGCATTTTATTAATGGTTTCTACCATCTTAGTATACATAAAAGGCATTATTGGCTGCAGAGCTAGTTTAAAAGATTTTTGTTTTTTTCAGAAATGTTGAAGATGTTTCATGGATGAAAAATGAAGGCAATCTGTCCACTGCCACTGAAAGTTTGGGCTTCAATAATAAAATTGAAACTATTGTGACAGTTTCCATTGAATCCTTTAACCATTTGCCTCCTGCTGGCACAATCAATGATGGCATCTGCAGGAACATGGTCACCCTTACCTAGTTTCTCTCTTATTTCAGCAACAAAACCTGTCAATAACATGTCTCATGGTTGCTTTTCTAAGGAGATTTATCAACCATCTAGGTGATGGCACTTATTTTAGTGACTGTTGGTCTGTTGTTGCATTTGGAACCAATAGGAGATACACATTCAGCCTGGCACACAAGAAATTAGACATGCATTTTCCAGTTTCAACAATGGCAGCTGACTGCCTAATCCAGAGGCCAGAGCAGTGATGATTTAGACTCTGCCTCATGACGAAATAAAACTGAATGAGAATAACACAATGTTACATTACTTTCTTAAATATATTAAGTAGAAGAAAGTGACAATCCTGTGTGCAATTCTTGGATTTGGTCTCATTTTGAAATATGCCAAGCGAAAATCCTAATTCTGTATAAATGAAAGGCAGCAGCTTGACTGTTCCGATAGCGCTATGCTCATTTACACTGGCTAATGGGCTTCCCATTGCTTATGGACAGACAAGAAAACACCCATTTATCTAGGTTAGTGTTCCTTCCACAACACTTGGAGAAAATGTTTTGCTTTGCCACTGATTTGTGAACAACTTAATAACTTCTGTGAAGCAACAAGAAAGCAGACATTTACCACACGCGTTCACAATAATGCAATCAGAAAACATGTCGGGGAAGGGATTTACAGCAGTTTGCACACGCTCTCCAGACAGGAACAACCAAGTAGGAAAAGGTTCTCCCTGCATTTTATTGAAGTGTTGCTGATACCTTAATTTTAAGCACTGGACATTTTTGAGAGTACTCAGATCAGCATCACATCTGACATGGGTGTTAAACATAGCTGTATTGCTAGCTTAATAAAGTATCCATCACTTCTCTAAGCAAATGTGCAATTCTTTTAATTCAGTTTTTCAAACTTCATTTCTAAATGTCTTGGAAAAATCTATGTTTTGGGAGGCAGCTGGAAATGCACTATTTGCACACTGATCTATACTAGCAGCCATTCATTTTCTCTGGGAATTTTCATGTAAGCTCCCTTATTGGGAATATGCTAATGGCAACCGCCATGATTACTGATTTTCTTTGAATCATTATTCCTCTGTGGGCAAAGCAATCAGAAAGGGAGAACAGGAGATTTACTTCTTGCTTGTGTGCCTTCTTCAACCATCTGCTCTATCCTGATTCATTTGAATAAGATCTGCAGTTTTAGATTCTTTACTCTGGCATTCTGAAGCATTTTAAAGCTTAAAAGGAGTTAATAGTTATCTATCAGTGTCACAAACGTGGTACTGTGATGCATTCTAAGAGCAAGTTTGCCTTCCAACGGTTTACAGGCCAGATTAATTTTATTAAAGTAAAATATTACAATGTTCTTTAACAGCTTCATTATTTCAGACAAGTCTTTTGTGAGCACATTTATTATCTGGAGCGTGGAGTATAAAAGCTGAAAGAAAGGGAACTAATTTATAAAGCAAGAACATTTTAAAAATGGAAATTGTTAATCTACTCCACCCCATAAATGGAAAAAAATAGAGAGCAAAATTGTGATCAATTTAATGAAAATACAACCTTGTAAAACACACTGTAGTTACTGAATTCTTGTACCTGTTCTTTTACCTGGTTGAATTTCTGAAGTACATTTACACAAGGTCATTTTGATTCTAACAAAGGTGCTATTTAGCTGCATCAAAATTCAATTAAATTGTTCTCTCAAATCAAGTACTGGCCTCATATAACAAGCTTCCCATGCACAGTGATAATGATGTGATTGTTTTTTTGTTTTTGTTTTTTTTTTCCAAGTCTGATGACAGTTTTGTGACATATGTATGTATGCATATATATATATATATATATGTACACATATACACATATATATATATATATACACACACCCACCATAAAAGCCTACCACAGCAAGACAGAACTAAGCACAGATGAATGAATGATAGTGGAGGCAGCATTCAGAGA
Source organism: Cettia cetti (assembly GCA_013401135.1). NCBI lineage: Eukaryota > Metazoa > Chordata > Aves > Passeriformes > Sylviidae > Cettia > Cettia cetti. Next base: position 96,882 of record VZUI01011168.1, on the reverse strand, counting down.
ACTGTAGTAAGTACTCAAGTGCAGTCTTTTCACAAGCAAGTACCTTTAAAATGTTAAGAAAAAGTAGTGTTTGGGACTCAAAAACATTTTTACTATACTCATTTCAGAAATACTGTTATGCTGAACACAAGAAGTGTATTTCTGATCAGTCCTGTAAATTAATTCATAATGCCTATTAAAAAAGAGGCCCTTCTACAAAACTAGAGAATCTTCAGACTAGCAAGCATTATACAATGATCATGAAACTGAAAGATTACCCATTTTGTTACTTTTGGAACCAGAAACCTAAACTAATGCAAAATTACTAAAACACAACAGTTTGTCAGTTCCTTTGGTGAGGCCACAGACATTAAAATCTCTGCCTAGCTTTTCTACTTTTTTTTTTTTTTAATATCTTTTTCTGGCAGTCTCTGTTGGTTAGCATTCTGATTTCTCCTTATCTTTTCAAAAATAGAAAAACAATACAAAAGACTGAAATGGCAGTGCCCTCCCAGCTACAATTAGTTATGGCGAGCCACTTTCTATCAACTAATTCCAGGTCCTTTCAGAGCTCTCAGAGCTGCAATGTGTGTGAAGAAAGAGAAGTTATTTAAGAAAGGGTTTGCCTGTTCTCATTCAAACAAAGTGAACTTTAAAAATGCACTTGTGTTTCCTTTTAATTAGAGTGAAACTAAACTAAACCATAAATTACAGAACTCTCTGTATTTGTGACTTGGTTATCCCAGAGATCAGAAAAAAGGACTACACTATTTTTTGGTTTAAAGATGCACCAATCTTTGAAATTCCTTATCCTATAGCTCACTAGAGGATTGGAAATCCAGATTTATTTTTATGGTGTTTTTCCAATGTCAGTGTGTTCCCATGAATTTCAAGGATTGGTGTCAACCTTATTTTTACTTTGAGGTATTGTACTAAGTGAGCAGTTCTGAGAAACATGAATAAAAATGTTCTATCTTAATAATTCATAGGGCAAAATTTTTAACACAAAATTAAATATAAGCAACTAAGCAATGCAATAGAAAGAAGAAATCACAGAAACATGAAAATCATACATCTTTATAACAACACAGGCACTTCAATATTTTGCTGTCCAAGGGTACTATACATTAAAACACACAGTGCAATATTAAGTCTTTTTAACTGAGAAACATTTTGTCTTGTCTTACGTTTGTATTTCTCTTTCTTCCTCATGAAACCGTTCTTATTGCTACACCTTTGTGCAATGCAGCTTGCTTCTTTCATGGTTAAAGCCACTTACCACATGAAGCTCTGGCTCTAAGTATACAGCCTCACAGTGCAGTAGGAATATTTTATCTCCTCCTCAGTGTATCTCTGTGGTCTTAAACATTTTTAGGTTCTTTTTCTACTACAAAAAAACCACCCAGCAACCTGATTAATTATCCAAGGAAGGACTTCCTGAAAAACAGAGCATCAAATGCTAACCCCTCTTGAAAAGCTGAGGGGAAAGCAGGGGAGGTGGTATGTTTACTCTTGACAGAGAATTGAAGAATATCTCCGACTGAAAGGTAGAGTAATAACACCAGTTAATAGGTCCAACCGCTCCCATATTAACAGCCAGCACATCCAGGAAAGTCTACCAATTACACTTAACCCTGTTAAAAATACCACATCTTCCCTTCTGCAATGGCAACTGTACAGAGTTCAGCCTGGGGTACCTGAGGGGAAATGCAAAATACTCTGTTTTAGTTCTCCATAGGCTGCCTTACAACAAAGTCTGTTTATGGTAAACTTGCAGCCCTTGTTAAAATACTCAGCTCATGAATGCACCATTTGTTGTAGGCACTTTACATAATCCTAATCACAATAATGCTTGAGAGCATCACGATCTTTACAATTATTAACTCAAGCATGTGAAATGACAGTGGAAAAGATGAGTCTTAGTATTTTTGTCCAATTTTGATGATTCTCTATTATATAATTTACCTAAACCAAACCAAACCAACAAACCAACAAACAAACAAACAAACAAACAAAAAAAATTTGTGAGACTAGACCTGAACTGTTAGTGAACCCTGCTAAACCTCAGAATTCCTTGTAAGCACTAGACAGGTACTAGCAAAACATTCTTACTACAAATTTTCTCTTTTGAATTTAAGGTAGAAGCATGAAGAAGATTTTCCATTGATTAATAATGCAAAAATGACCAAAAAAACCCCAAACCCACAAACAAACAAACAAATAAACCAAAATAAAAACACACCACAAGAAACTACAAACTATCTTGAAATCCACAAATGAGATCTAAATATACTTGCTTTATGAATGTTTCTACAAATATATTTGGATAATGTTGAGTAATACCCTTATGCACCATTTAAAATGGTATGTATTATTTTATGTTTTCCAGCATATTTTTTAACACTCAGATTTTAAGATAACACCACCATGCATAAACATTGTAATAATTCAATTTCATGTAAGTTTTCTTTTATTGTTGAGAGTTGATATATACAGACTATGAAGTCACTAGCGTAGCTGCATTTCTGTTTCTTTTCAGAATGCACTGTATTTCTCAACTGTGCCATAAAATAAATAAATAAAAAAATTCCTTTCGTTTGCATATGATGTTAATCTATCATGTAGACACAGTCAAATTCACCTTGTAATTAAAACAAACCAAATTCATTGCGCTTAGGTAAGATGCTAGTTGATGTACACACAAAACAATTGTTCATGCAGCCTCCTCTGGAAGTTGAGAGCCTTTCATTTAATGCATACAACAAACCTAATGTGATTTGTAAAGAGGTAGGTTTTTTAAATAACCTGAAGAATGGAAAGGGGTGGGGGAAAAAAAAAAAAATAAAATTCTTGGCTTACAATGCTTCAAAACAAGTGTTTCCCAGAGAACAAAATGCACACTTTTCTTTTGTATTAAAAATGTGACCAACTGGTGACAAAATAAGACTTACATCAAAATCTTTTGAATGGTTTCATAATTTGGGTCTACTTCCAGATAAGATTAAAATTTTCTCAGACTGTATTTTTGGGAACTGAAGGAACCAAAATCTGGTAATTTGTCTGAAGATGGATAAAATTTCTAAATTATATGTATATTATCTTCTCAAATATCCTCTCAGCACTGAGATTTTCTGGTCTATACAGCTGTAAGGGTGCTTCCACAGAATACATTTGTGACATCATCACATTAGAAGAAACACTTGCAGTAATTCAGTTAAACTGAATCGATGGAAGCTACACCTTTGTGTACCTTACAGCCAGTCACTGACTGAGAAAGGAAACTCTGACTTTGGGAGTGGCACAGAGATGTCAGGGTAACCAGCAGCCTGAAGGAACAGAGAATGCCAGGTTCAATACATGCATTTGTGACAAACACTTCAGTGCAGAAAGAAAAGGCTGAATAATACAAACTTGACTTCTCCCAAAAAGCACAATCCAGGACAGCGAAGGTAATTACAACTGTCTCTCTTTGCACCTAGCTATCTCCACAATATGTTTTTGCAAATCTCTGTGCTGATTAGGCAAGAAAACCTCACATCATAAATACTGTAGTTAGCTACAGTACAACTTAAATAACTTAAGTTTAAACAATAGGGAGCAAACGACCGGAAACCAAAATGCTGCAGGAAAACATGATTAAATTAATCATCGGCTATCACTCCTACAGATTAATACAGTGATCAATAAACTTTCATTAACTACTAGAGAAATTATTTGTATTTTCTTGAGTCATACACTAGTGTAAAAACAAGGACAAGGAGGAGCTTCAACTAAGCTTTGTACGTGAGTTAATTAAACTTTTGTAGTAATTGTCCTCTCATAAATCTCAACAGATTTCTCTCAGTTCCTTTCTCAGATACTGGATTCCCTAAGGATTTTTATTTCCTTCTCCAGTTCCTAATTACTATATCCACTCAGGTTCCAGTCATCTTGTTTTCCCTCTGAGCGCTGCTCTACTCCTTTCAGCTCCCTTTGCCTACTGCATATGATCTGGTTTCCCCCATTCAAGCTGATTTACCATGTTATTCTGGATAGTCATTTAGTGGTGGTTTGTTTTTTTTTTTTTTGGGGGGGGGTGGTTTTTTGGTTTTGATTTCTTTGCTTTGCTTGGGTTTTGGTTTTGTTTGGGGTTTTTTTTTTTGTAGTTTGTAGTTTTGTTTTGTAGGTACTGATGAAAATCCGTCACTATTGCTAGCAGACCAGATTTTGGGGTAAAAATAGAACACTATTCTCAGCACTTTGTGTTAGCTAGTATTTTATTTTCTTTTTTCTCCCAACATCATTTCAGCAGTATTTCTGTGCTAGCTAGTTTATGCTTTGGGGTTACTTTACTGAGAAATAAGCCCATCTGCTTACAAAATTTTAACAACAACATTACTTTAGGTGGAAATGCACAGATCTAAGATCTGCAGACTGCATTCGCATATAAAACTAGAGCCTAATTTATCTTTCTCCAGAAACACTTGAATGCTTCTTCCAAAACAAAGACCAGAATCAACAACAAACAAAAAGCACCAAAAAAAGAAAAAGAAAGAAAAAACACTCTCCAGCTACCCTGCAATTTCTTTTCAAGAATGGTACAATTTCTATCATCTTATCTCAAAACTCATTGGCTAAGAAAGTCTAACTTTGTATGTAGTCTTGCTCAAAATCATCCCAGCATCTCACTACTCCTAGAATAAAAGAACAGCATACATTTTATGTTACAAAAATCAAAGGTTGCTCTTCCTGCTACTGGTTTTACTCAGCAGTAAAGAGAAAACCTTGCAAGTGATGTTTACACAGTACTAAATCCTTGTAAAGTCATACTGAAACAAGTCTGCTATCTGACCTAGCCCTTAGGGCTACTTAAACACCTGTGGATTTATAGAGTTCAGATGTCTACAAGGTCTGTGCTGAAGTTCATTTCCAAACCTGTGCCCCATGTGAAGTCCTTTGTTGGCACAGTTAAGCTGTTACTACTTGTTTCTGGTTTGTAAGGCAGCCACATTATGAAATAGAAAGAGTTCAGAATTAAGATAACTTACCTTTATACACACACTGTAAATGTACATAACAGCGAAAAGCTCAACATGTAAGTTTTTATTTGCAGAAGCTTAGCTTCACTAAGATCAAAACAATGCAGGGAAAGAGAGGAGTTATCCTAGTCTGTGTACGTATAATGAATTCCCCAGCAGGGCCTATATATGTAAAATACAGATCAGACCATCAAGTTCAACTAGAGAATGCTTTATTCTAAGAGAATAAGCATTATGGTAGGAAACACAAAAAACTTCTCATCCCACTCTCAGAAAATACACTCTCTTGCACCCAGGATACAGTAAAAATAGCATAATTCATAAGAGGATAGGATAGAACATGTTCTAAACTTTTCAATAATTTAGCTAGTTGAACGGCTTACAGGTTAAATCCTGGTCCCACAGAAATCCATACGGCTGACTTGAAGAGGACCAAGACTACATTGCCCACTGGGTTTAAATGAAGTATACCCTAAGTATAAAAGTTGCATAAAACCAAAAGTGTTTGCTTTCAATTTAATTATTGTGCATCATCTTACATTAAAGTTTACAGATAAGGCTGTGTTACTGTTATTCCATAGCTCAATGATGCCCATTTTCTTTAGATCCTTTATTACGGAATCTATAATTATCATAAGATAAAAATAATGACAACTGTATGTGACTCTGTCCACCATAAGTGGTAATTGTGGAAAAGGTTTTCTATGAAGTCTCTCAGAGGTTTCAGAAACACAAATCCTTACTCGTATGGCAGTGACTCTGGAAGCCTGCACTGCCCCAGGACTCATAGGAGCACTTGGCCCACTTCAGTTGCAATGTGCTTTGAAGACTCACGGGTTTATTAAGATATCACAATCCTAACTATTTTTCAGAATCCTAGTTCTTAAAATATGAGGTCAGGAAAAGTTTTAAAATACTGTTCTAGTACATTCTAAAAATAAATAAAAATGAAAAGAAATAATTATTAAAGAAAAGAAATATAGCCCTTTTTTCCCTCTGGTTCTGTAATTTTATGATTTTAAAGCCAATCTCATAATGCATAAATATGTCACCTTAATTTGCTAATGCTGAGACTGGTAAGATTGCTTCCTGGAGCTCTGAGCAAGTGCATGCTGAGAAAGAGCTCCAGGAAAGCCTGCAGTTGGGGATTTTTTTTTTTTTATTATTATTTTTCTTTTTTAACTACTAACCTAGCATCACTACACAAAAGAGAGCAAAAGCAGCAATTGTATTCCTGTCATCCCATCTCTCCGTGATGGCTTTAGGCAGGTTTGTGCTGCCAATAAAGAGCCGTGAACAGGGGCTGCACATCACTATACCAAAGCTGGCTCTTGCACGGGGGGACAAAGGACACATTCCCGTTTCTATTCTCTGTTTAGTGGTTCTCTAACCTAGGGCACAGCAGCACACACACCTTCTCATCTGAGCTGCTACTGCAGCTGTTTAGAGTTCATGTTTGTACCTTGATGAATTAAGAAGTTACATAAATGCTAAATGCTCTTAAAATGAGACTCACAAAAAACTCAGAGCTCTTATGAAATGCAAATTCCAAATTAGATCTCTCTTAAAGAGCAGAATAATAAAAACAGCCATCACAATTTACCACTCCTTTCTCTTTTACATTCTTCTCAGTATGACTTTCAGTTAGGTAGGTATGTATAATAAACTATTGCCATGCTTGGCCTCTTGTGGATCTATCCTGTTTACACATTGCTAAATCTTTTTTATTGCTTCTGACAATATGTTGTTTCATACCTTTATATCTGTACTTATATTGGTTATATTGCTGGGGTATCATTGTGGTGGTGAATTAAACTGAAAAAAACCCCATATCTGTTTATCTGATAAGTTTTGGCTCACACAAACATTTCCATTACCATAATATTTTTGCACCATTTATTTAATACACATTTATACACAGATACATGGTTATCCCTTACCAAACATACTAGAACATAATAATTCCCATCAGTGCTATTACTAGGAAAGGAAAAACTGACACTTTCTGGCAAAAGCAAGAGATGACACAGCCAATGCAAATTATTTATCTCGGTTGTTCCCCATGCTGAGTCCTTGAGGTCTGAGGATGAATTAAGTGCCTAGCAACTAACAGATAGTCCCTGCCACCCTTCTTTTCTTGTCTCTCTTTATGTGGAGAATTCGGCCCTCACCAGGAAATATCTTTTATCCCTAGTTAATAAGAAGATCTTCATTTATCAGCAATTGTCAATCCATGCAGATATCTCCATCCAGTCCTACATTAGCCATTCTCAGAAATGCTGACTGCTGTGCACGACATAGGGAAAGTCAAAATATGTGAAAACTGCAAGCAACTCTTATTCACATAACTATTTATACAGCCAAAGGTTATAACACACCTTTGATCTGACAGCTGCTGGGTGAAACCAAAATGAATATAACTAATCTTCCGTTTGAAATTTTTGGGGAAATTCAGAATTGCCTTCCACAGGGTTTTACTAGTGGCAGAAACCAAGACAATACAGAGGCAAAGAGATGCAGATCAGCCAAGTCCCATGTATTGAACGTGAAATTCATGCACTTGACAGCCTGAAACTCCCTGTAGGTAAACCTTCATCAAATGCATTTTCTAATCAGTGCAGAGGCTTCCCTGTGCTCTTGCATGTAGAAAATCAGTTTTGTCTGTCATCTGGGGTCATGAAGCAGAAGGCAGAAGCCAGGGGTTCAAAGTAAAAACCCTTCATCCTGTGTCACAGGTGTCTCTCTAGGATATACCTTGGCCCATGCCCAAACTCTCAAGTGCCAGAGGAGGAGGGTTAATTTGAGAGACCGGAGTGCCCAAGTCAGAGCTAGTTGGGCTAGTCAGTAACAAGACAAAGGCAATTGCCAAACTGGGATTTGGGGTATTAAGGTGGGAATGTAACAGTCAAAGCTCCATGAAGTCTGTGGAATAGAGAGAGCCCATTTACTTCACATCTACTTGGCACATAGGACAAGGAAGCTCCTTGTGGAGCTACAGCAAAAGGGTTTCACATTGCTGGATGTGACAGCAGTGTGAGGCCATAGCAATAGCTGCTGAAGGGTAGAGAGGAAAAATGAAGGGTAATGGGTTTGAATTAAGATGAATGGAAAGCAGCGGACAATTAGCTAGTTCATCAAAAGAGCAAACAATCATTAAGAGAAGCCTTTCACAATGTAAAACCATTTGTAACAGGGTTGCAGTAAAGAGGACGCCAATTCTTCAAGACTGCAATTGAGCTTAATCGTATTCCTAACGGGGCTGATTCTCAAAAACTCAGAGAAATAATCAGTTATTTCCTGCCTTCAGTGGAAATGGAGCACTACATCTTTGATTAAACTTCGTTCCTAATATTTGGTTAGCTGGGGAAAAAATGGTCTTCTAAATTATTAGAGTACTTTGATGGAACAATTTGTTTCTTCTGTTTGAAATATTTCCTACTGCAATAAACTGCTGAATGTAAATGCTAAAATACAGATTTTCAAAGCGCTATAGAGATATTTTTAGGTTTTCAAATATTAAAAAAAAAGGCATCATTTTGTATCTAAATCTGAATTTTAATGAGAAGCTCTATTGATAATCACAGAGCATCTATATTTATAGAAAAATGGAATATCATAAATACAGGATTGTGCCACTATCTACATATGTTGCCTCTCTCCATACATACAGAAATCAGAGTTTAATTTCTATAGCAATGGAAATATGGCAATTTATACCAGAACTATTAATCAGAATGTAAAAAATAGATCTAAGCCAATGTGTTGGCTCCATTTTTAAAAGCTGGATCAAGCTAATTTTTTCTCATGTATGCTTTCATTTCTGCCTTACTGAAGACAGGCACAATTCTGTGCTCACTCCATTAGGCCTTTATAGAGAAGGTTCTCAGACTTTTAATGCCATTTATTGTGGTGTTGCAGTACTTATGACCTAGGTCTCAAACAGAATAAATATGTACAGCAGCAAACCAGAAAAGCCAAATACAAAGAAACTGATAGAAATTTTGTTAATATAAGTTTTATTTCTAGAAGTTGGCAAAAATATTGAAAGAAAAGAAAAAGACTAGCAAACATGATTTTTGATTCCTACTCCATAGTAAAAAGAAATATTATTTTTAACTGTGAGCTTGAAAAGTTCCCCTAAGTAAACATATAATAGCTGCTCTCTTGAGATGGAATTTCTCTAATTTGGTTAAGTGTTTAACTAAAGTTGTGCATATGGGATACATATTCAGAAGAAAAAACCTTTAGATAGTAATTTGAAAATGTTGAAAATAGAAAAGTTGATGTGTAAATTCTTAGTCCCTTTTCTTAATAATGTACTCATTTTATCAAATACTTTAAAGAGCAGAAAATCTGTCCATTAAGCAGTATATGTTCAGATCTTAGCAGTGTGAATGTACACAAACAAACACGTAAGGAGAGTATAGTGGACACAGCTAAAATGTTGAAAGCTGGCTTCCTCAGCATATTTCTATAAGCATAAGTATTTTGAGATAAACACATACCATTGCTCATTAGCTTTTTTTCATAAGTAATATAATAATTGGATAGTCAGGAATAAAACCCCCATGTAATAAATTACTGGTATATGTTATTACATGAGCAATAGAGCAGAATGTGAAATCAATAAAAATGAAATGTCTTTTTCTCCAAAACATGTGCTACAGAAAATGTAAAAAAACCCCAGAAATTGCGAAAACCTGAGTCCTCCTTCTCCAAACATATATATAAGGTCCATATTTTTGCCATTTTTCTAAACTGAAGCTTAAAGGGGTTTTGTTTTCTTTTAAACTTTAGCGACTGTGGGAAAAAATTTATACACTGCACAGGGTATTCTTTTAGGTGCATATTTTCTAGCATTGTTATTAATAATAATAATAGTACAAAAAAGTGTAGCAGATCAAACCAGAAGGAGCCTTGAATATATTTGCTGGGAATTGCCTCAGGCTAAACACCAGGGACATGAAACAAACTGTTCTTATCACCTTTTTCCAAACACAGCGATTTAAATTTACAATGAAAGTGCCAGCACCAGCTGCACTTTAAGAAAGCACCACATGTCTTGATGAGCTCCAAGAAAATGGAAAAAAGCCCAGTTCAAGTTGGAGGTGTCATCTTCCTCTAGTCAGCTGGGTGACACAAAGCTGAAAGCGATGAAGTGCTAATTAGAGGTTGATGAACAGAATCTCAGAGTGGAAACTTGTCGAAATAGCCTCTACTGCATCATAGCCTTATGAGTCTGCCCTTATCTCCCCATACAAAGCACCGACAGAACCAGAAAAAGGCAGTGTGAATCTAAATATCTATATGGTTAGGTTACACATTTTATCTCTTACCATATGTCCACTTTATCTTGGGAGTTATTTAAAAATCACCTTATTTTTTAGAATGCAGATATGACTTTTCCCTAGTTAGTGCCCTTAGAATGTCTAGACTGTATTGCAGAAGGAGCAATCAGACCTTTTGTTTAAAAAAAAGCCTTTTATAACTAATTAGATAAGGGAAAAAAAGTCTTCCAATGCTAAGTGATAATGAGCAAATAGCTATTTCTTAATCAGAGATATGAATAAAACCACATTAAAAAAAAAGGAAGAAATGAACTTAAATTTAAATAAAGATCATGCTTAGAAGAGGTGTGAGTTTAAAATTGTTCTTCACTTAAAGCAAAGATGGAGGGAAAGGCTTTAGCTGGCAGGAGAGTTTGGTGCTCTTTTGTTCTTTCTATATAATATTAATTGAATTGACAGCACTTTTGGTGAGCATCTAATTCTAATGGAACCAAAAGCAGAAATGTTTAGCAGTGCTGACAGGCAGTACAGGCAGGGTGGTTTCACTTCAGGCAGCAGCAGGAGCTGCTACTCACACAGCAACAGCAGATGCTCCAAGCTGGGCTGGCAGGACACTGGAAGGTAACACTGGTTTGCACAATCGTGTCTCTCTTGCTCTTCCCTCCATCCCACAGACCCCCATTTCCTCCACCTTATCCACCCATCCTCACTGTGCCATCCTCACTGAGGCAGTGCACCCCTCCAGGTCCCACAGCAGGAAAGCCAGCTTCAGTGGGAGACAAATACGTGCTGAATTTTCAACCCAGATTCAAAGGTTCTGTTTGATTCTGGATGCCAAATCCAATTAATAAGAATAAAAATCTGAAGGTAGAGAGGAGGGTTGAAACCTTTCCCACACTGATGCAGCAGTGGGACACTGCAGCAGTAACTATTCTGTGCATGTGTGCACTGTGCTGGAGACACAGTGATTTGGGTCACCAGTTTGGCACCAGAATTTTTACCTGGAATTTTTAGAAGCATTTTTTCAAATTAGACTGCATTGATACCCAGGAACTAGCTGACTATATGGAAAATTCCTATTTTGTATTAATATTAGGATTTTTCTTAGCCACGCGTAATAAAATGTTCACTTTGTGAACATTAAATAGCTTGTAAGATAAAATACCAACAGGACTAAATTTCATCAATTTTGAAACATCTTTTAGCCCATATGCTTAACAAGTCCAGCACAACTAGACTACATAGAGTGGAAGCATTCACAAAAGACCAACTCCTTGTGCTCTAAATTATATTCTTGAGAGGCCTTGTGCATTTCTGTGCAGTGTGTGGTAGCTAATATTACGGGGGTTTTAGCATAATCTGATTGTAATCAGATATTAAATACCAAAGTTACAGACCTCTGCTGATGTCAGCAGAGAAGGAAAATATGACAAAAGCTCAGAAGTTTAGTCACAGTGCAAGAACTGCAGCCTTTGCCCTGAGGAGCACACAATAAAAATCCAGGACTATGATAATTTCATGTAAACAGGGTGTGCTGTACAAAATCATACTTTAAATATTTAGTACCTTATGAGCACACACTCACATCTATAATTTCAGTCAGTGTTTTTTTCTGTTAGCCTATTCAGATTAATTCAGAAACCTAGTTCAGATTAATTGTTGTCTCAAAAAAAAAAAAAAAAAGAAAAAGGAAGAATCCATGCTCTTGAAAATGTCAACTCCCATTAAACCAGCTCTCCAAAATAATGATGTTCATCTGATTTTTCTCTCTTTGATTAGGCTTGTATAATTCTGTATTATCTTGGTAGCTTTGATGCCAAACAAGATTAAATTGTCATGTACAGTATATTAAATTTACAATCTGAATAAAAAAAATAACTTGCAAAGCACACTCAATCAGTATCTAGAGACATAGCTACTAAATTTACATAATTTACACTACTGATGCCCATTATTTCCTAATTATTTATGGCCAATTATCAATTGCTGGTCAATGCTTGGAATCAGTCACTATAATTATTTCCCTACGGCCTCTTGTTTAGAAGCAACAGAGATGCTTTTATCAAGCTTCAGTATGACATCAACACACACATTTCCCCTGTAAAGTGATAATATTTTTTGCTGGGATTTTAATTCAGCAGTATTAAAAAATATTTCTACTACAAACTGTACTCTACTGTTTCTGTTACAAACTTAGAGCAGCATTTTGTACAAAACACTTAAGAGAGGATTCCCCAGAAAAAAACACTAGAAAATGTCAAAACAAAAACAACAACAACAAAAAAAACCAAACCAAAAGCCACCCCACACCTAAACTGATATAGTGTGATAATCTTATTAACAGTAATGTGATCTTATTGTCTATTCTCTTCTCTTTTAATTTATTTTTTTATTTTCATCTTTTTCCTTTTGTGTTTTGTTAAAATGGACTTAATAATAGCTGATTTCTGCCCTCATATCTAGATTTCACTTCTACACAAACCAGTCCTAAAGCATGCAAACAAAAATCTGCATTTGAATTCCTAATGATTCCTCCTATTGTCTCATTGCTGCTACAACCTGTCAATCACTGCTGAAAAGTGCTAATCACTCCCAGAAATCCCAGTCTCAGAGACAAAAGTACCAGTCACCACAAAAATAATACCAATTGGTCATGGGTGGAAGGCAAATCTCACTAGGGATCTAAGTGCACAATGGAGTTTATTAAGTCCATTTTGCTATAGTCTAGCTCTGCTAGTAGCATCCGACGGTTTCAGACTTTAATTTCAAAGTCAACTAAAATCCACTAAAGTAACTTATATTCATTAGCTAGGCTTTAACTGAACTGCTGTGAAATCTCTTGGCTGCAAGGGCTTTTAGTAGAAGTGGCAGCTTTCATTTCCAATTTAAGGAAAATAGATCTAGTTGGATGTTAGGTACTTCTCTCTTAATCAGTTTGATTTTTACAGGCACTTAGTTCTTTCCAAAGTTGTTTCTTTAACTAATTGTATACATCTTTGGCTAATACTGCACATGAAAGAATACCTTGCAGTTATTACTCTGTACCTGATCAAGTCCCCTCTGTTACAACATTCAACTTTGGTAGAAAGGACAGTAAGAATGAATATATACCATGCATTATAAAGAACTATTGCCTCAGGTTACAGAAACTGCATTTTCTATTAGAAAGGGGAAGGTGGCTAATTCAGTAGTCTTGACATCTAAACTGCTGTATCCTAAATTCCACATTTTTTTAAACCTCCATGCAGATTGCACTGTTTGCATTTAAAACTATAGACACAGAATGTGTTTTCCTGTTACATCAACTAAATACTGAAGTATGTTTGATCTTAATAAACTATAATTAAGCAATAGACAGTAATTACCTTTTAGAAATCCCTATAGTGATCATTACCTCTGGAGTTGACTAGAGGAGACTAAGAATGTGCAGTAATTGAGTTCTGTTGGTAATATGCATTCTACTTCCTTTTTCTTAGAGAAGCAAAACACTTCTAATGGGCAAAACTTCTCCAATGAGTAAGGTTCATCCGGCTTCAGGCAGAAGCTACTGCAATCATTAACTTTTACCAAAGTTGCTGTTGAGTTACATTTATCAACTTTATTGCAGTGGAAGGACTATCCCTGAAAAAATGATAATATTTACATTGAAATAGGTTTGCAGAGAGGCATAATTTGTATATGGCTTTGGGCAATTTGTGCCTGCCTGCTTGGGACAGTTGGATTTCAGTAGTTACAGCATGCAATTCTGAGCACTTCTTTCTTCAAAAGGAGCCCACAGCTCCCAGCCTTAGAGAGCTCCCACAGCACACTTGGTGCCCATAGTGCTGGCAAAGTAACTTTTGAAACTAAAAATACAATATGGAAAGAGCTTTTTTTTTTTTTGTGTGTTTTTTTTTTTTCTTTTAGAACAGTGTTTGCAGTTTAAGCGACTTTCTCTTTCTCACTGTTAGAATAAATAGCAAGCCTCAGAACAAAAGCAGGGCCTGCAAAGCAGTACATAACTCTAAAACACAGTTCATTAATATAATTCTCTCATGATGACAGTGTATATTATTTTGGATTTCTGATTTTGATATAAATAATAATGCAATTCAAGTGACTGTACTCATGGTGATCCAGGAAGGGAAGCAAGTTTGCACTTCAGATATACTCACTTTGTGATACAAGCCACTCTAGGCACATTAATTCAGAAGTACATTAATCCACAGTGCCACCTAGCCACCTGTGTGTATTTGGTTTAAAAGTGACAAAAAGAAAAGCCTTCTAAACTGTAAAACCTGTTAACCCTCTCCCCTTCCCCTCCCCTCCAGTTATGGGATGTAGATGGAGTAGAATAATAATTTAAAAAATAGCCCAATGTGTTTATAGCAACTGTTACTGACCTAAAGGAAACCTGCAAATCTTTGCTGCAGCTCTGTTACACTGTTATTACTCCAAACAACATAAACTGGGATATTAGCTTCACTGAATTAAAATGAAGTGTTCTATAAACACCTGCCTTGTTGCACCAAACTTGTTTAACTGAAACATGGAACCTCTTCCCTTCTCTTTTTCCTTCTTTTCAGCTCCAGCCTTAGAACTAAATTAGATTTTACATTATGTTTGTTTTGCAAGAATGTTTTAAAGCTTCAGCAAGTATCTAATTTATTTTAGGTCCTATTATTGTAAAAATAATAAAGTCAGGCTAGCAGATATTAAAATACATCCTCTAAATGTACATCTAATAGATATTCCCAACCAGTAATATTCCCACAGTAATTTTAACACACACCATGAGTACACCAAACCTCTTTGACAGAATGCTCAGAGCAAGCACCATGTAGTTCCCAGCTCAAGGTGTGACAGAAAAGAGTTGCTTTTAAAACTTTTTCCTCCTTTGACAGAAACTACACAATATTCCCTGACTACCTTTTACAATTTGCATAGGAAAGGAAAGATAGCACGGGAATTGAAACGTCCCGAATAGCTATGCAAAGGAAAGCCTGAGGCTGGTGTCTGCCTCACCTAGCAAGAAGTGGGAAGCAAGGAACTTTTTCCTCCATGGCATTTGAACTTCTTTCAGGCAAGACAGAATTTTGCTGGCCACTAACCTACACAGCACAATCGAGAGTGTAACACAGAGCATCGAAGGTATGCTCAGAAGCCCTCACTGGGTTTTAGCAGGCAAGCCAAAAACTTTCCCTCTGCAGGAAATCTGACCCAAAAAAACCTGTCCTACTCTTAATTCTTTCCAGCTTCCAGGCCTTCACATTTTGCCTGGTCCACCAGGGACAGTAGGCCAATCTATTCGGAGAATAATTCTAAATATTACCCTGTATGCATTTATTTAGACCTCTGCACAATGATGGCACACAGAGAGAAAGCTTATGGTAGAGGAAAAGAGAGAAAAAAATGGAAAAGAAGTCTTTAATATATGTTTGTCCACTTTTATACTGAGAATTTTTCACCCTTGTTCAATTTCCTATGAGTAGATCCAGTGATCCAGCCATGCTTTCTGCCCCTTTTAAAGAAAGTAAGCTGATTTAAAAAAAAAAAAAAGCCACATAAAGGACACTCTTAGTTTATCATAAAAAAGAAAAAAGACCTAAAGAGCAAGTTACGAGAAAAAAAAAAAAAAAAAAAAAAAAAAAAAAAAAAAAAAAAAAAAAAAAAAAAAAAAAAAAAGATGGGTTGTTCCTGACAAAGAATAAAATAAATAATTCCTATTTCACAGTTTTCTTGAGTGTAAAATGTCCAATTTTGAGTCTCCAGACCTAGACTGGTTCCAAGGGAGCGCAGACACTTCTTCCAGGTCTGGAGTTTTTTTAATGTATTTATTTGGTTATAAATACTCTTTATATTCTATTTTGAGGATTCTTTTATTAACCTCTTCCTTTCTTAGCACACAGTATATACGGAAATATATGTATGCTCTTCTCCTTGGTTACTTTCTGAACCTTCAATAACAACTTTTTCCTGACAGTATAAATCAGAACAAATCAATCAAAATATACTGAATATATTGACAAGAATAAAAAGAAAGAAAAAACAGAGAGGCTTAACTGGTGAGAATTAAAAGACAGATGCAAGAGGACTTAACCCCAAAAAAAATCATGATTTGAAGGCAGCCCTTCAGCCCCACCTACCTCACTCTAGCTGGATGTCTACCACAGGCTTAATCAATTAAGGGCATGGGCTACTTCAAAAGATCCTGCTTGGTTTTGGTGAAAATAAAATAATTAAAATTCAGGTATTCTTTTAAAACCTAATCTCACCCTTCCTAGCGGAGTGCCTGTCCTTTCTATATAACTTCAATACTGGTTATTTCGTATCAAAGTAAATGTAGTGGGCAGGATGATGACTGACACCTGATCCAAGACAATGGGGCAAGGACCCAGTGCCCGGCAGCCTTGTGCTTTGACAGGCTTTTTCTCCTGGTGACTGTTAGCCATTGTTTGATAACTACAGACTTCCCTTCCCACAGACCTTTCTGAACTCTGCTGTCTTTGAACGGCGCACGAAATGAGAAGGAAAGTATTTACCAGCCAGTAATTACAAGCCACCCCTCATGTAAAGGTAAACGGTAATGAGGAATGTGCAAAGAATAGCTAGCACTGTCAAAAGAAAAAAAAAAAAAAGAAAAAAGAAAAAAAGAAAAAGCTTGTAAAACGGAAAGCCATACAAATGCCTTATAGACTTATCCGCAGTAACTGTATCAATTAACCATGCTAAAAGCCCTAACTCAGATGGGCACTGCACACAGCATGTCTGCTAGTGTTTTATTATCAAGTCCATTATGATGACTTCTTGTCCTAGTCAAAAGGAGAACAGAAAAAGAATTCAGGCTGACAAATTAGACTTGAAATCAGTTTCATTTACATAACGACTGGAAGTTCATTAATAACAGAGTTTTAATTATTCATGCTCTTGTTTCACTAGATACAGCAGTTTTCCCCCTGCTGTGCTGGATGTCTGGATTAGGTAAAATGAACCATAGCAAACTGATAGACTGCCCAGATTTCTTAAGTTCTTTGCTGCTTTCAAGGAGAGCACTTGGGGGTGGAAGACTAGGAGAGGACAGGGGGATGGGAAGAAAGCCTTTCCCTCAGCTAGTGTTATAACATGCTAGTGAAGGAGATACTTAAAATCTGCTTTGGGTGTAAACTTTGATTTGATGGAAACTCAGTCTCAAAATTCAAACCATAAGAAGCAGATGTCAGATTCTGTGTTGATTTGCCAGATTCTAGTTCCTTATTTAGAACAGTAGAATCAATGCTAGAAGTTTGTGTTAGGATATCTGGTGTGAGCAGAGAGTGTTTCTAGAGGATAAGATTTTAGTCTCTCACAGAGTTGTTTAACTTCTTCACTAAATTCATGGCAATTTTGTAAATTCAGTTTTCTCGCATTTCTTCTGTGGGCTTTTGTTTTGTATGCGCTTACCCTTTGGTTAGCTTAATTTTTAATTATAAAGTGGAATAATGAAGGTCAGTAGATAATATATTTTCTATAGAAAAAAATCTAATTACTAGGATCTTTGAAAAAATTAATCAAAATGCAACAATGAATGGACCGCTTTATCTTATAAGGGTAAGTTTTTCCCATCACAGCGTCTAACAAGTAACTCCCATTGACTTCAACATACCCTGCAGGGAAAGAATAGGATCCGTGGATTTTACATGACTATTTGCTATTCAGTGAAACCTGAGGGCCCTACTCTCCCGCTGCAGGATGCATGTAATACCCATTGAGATCAATGGGAATTACCCTTATGTCCTGCAGCACAACCAGGCCCCACAGCTACATGTCGTGAACTATGAACACTGGCAGGTGGACAAAGTGAGAGAGAGATTTGAAGAACGGTGCTTACTAAAAGATGTAAGTTGTACTTTGAGATTCCTCCTTTTTTCTCTTAGCCTGTAACTAAGGCATGAGACCACGGGTCTTTTCTTTCAAAACATGACGTTTTCTGAAAACAAAACAATGAATGGAATTTAAAAAAAAGTATAGAAATTAAAGCTAATGGGTGATCTCTTAAGCTTTTACTGTTCAGTGCTTCCTTTTTGCTGAAAGAACCAGTAGCTTTTTTGCCCATTGTCTCTCCATCCTTAAATGCTTAATAATAGAGCTAGGAAAAAAAAGATGGGAAAAAATCCTAAGAGGACAGAACAGTAGAGACTCAATAGACATCTGAACCATGTTTGCTCTGATACTCTGTTGTAAGTCATCTGTTGCTACTGGGGTTAGGTAAGGAGGAGAGGTGTTTACATTTGAGTTTGGGTACAAGTATACAGCCGCCAAATTTTTGTCAATATGTTGCATCTTGCAATTCTGTTTATTGGTAAGTAATGTACATGTCCATAAGAAATATCATGTCCACAATAAATGTCATTGAATGTTCACGAAGTGTTTGTTTTCTTTTTTAATGGAAGCCAATACTAAACTAAAAGGAACAATAGGAAGTTGGATGTCAGTAGATTTAGATTATATTCCAGGTGTACCACTGTCCTTCATCACATAGCCTACCTTGGGCCAAACCATGGATCCCTCAGTCAT
Source organism: Cettia cetti (assembly GCA_013401135.1). NCBI lineage: Eukaryota > Metazoa > Chordata > Aves > Passeriformes > Sylviidae > Cettia > Cettia cetti. The sequence goes on along the minus strand of VZUI01011168.1, from coordinate 78,065 downwards.
TCTGATGGCTAAGGAGTGTGTTCATATATAATCATTCACAGGAATTGTTCTGCAGGGCTAGACAAAAATCTATGAGTCAGTGTTCACCCCTGTAAATAAGCAGCGCTTAGACTGGCCTCATATTTTCTGTTCCTCTCCCTGGAAATAAGGAGACAGCATTTCCTTGACTGATTGGTTTACTCCATTAATACATTCCTCAGTCAGGTTAGTGATGAACACAGTAAAATCTGAAATGAAAAGGGCTGCTAGATTCCTGTTTGAGAAGATTTGGTTGATGTGAACAATTTCCTCTCAGTCTGAGAGTGACAACAGGAACATAATAAAGGCATGAGAGGTGTATGGATGCATTAACCGTGTAATGTGTTTTTGATTGGACTTTATGAGAATAATGTGAGTTTCTTACAGCCAGCTCCAAATATAGGTTGTTCATAAAGAAACTAGCGCTAACCTGACAGACTTGAGAGGGTCTAGTGGAAAAAGAGGTCTGCTTGTCAGAGGTCAAAAAGGGACCAAGGTTATTCCAGCCTGCTCTATGAACACATTTCATTTTTATTCCCACCAAGTTCCCAGATATATGATGTCTCTCACATTCCTGTGGGAGATCCTATGTTTCTAACCATTCTCCTAATCTTTTAGGAAACATAGCAGGCAGCTCCCACTGCACAGATGGCATGCAGTATCTGACTGAACCAGCAGACTTGGTGCTGTCTCAATGCCTTTTATTGGCAAGAACCGATTGAGTAGCCCTGATTGATACTCTTAGTAGTAGCTGGACAATCTGCCTTGCTGTGTTTAATCCACAGACCATGTGGCTGTTGGAAGACACTTTTTTAAACAGCTTTTTAACAATTTACAAGGGCAGCTTTTTTGAGAATTTATCTTGCCTGGTTTTAACATGTTGCTGTCTCTACATATTCTTTGTCTATCACTGGAATTTCTAAAAAAAACACTTCCCGGTAACTCAGTGTGGTTTATTTTCAGTTGCTTTCAAGTTTTAGCATATAAAAAGTGCAAAATCCTGGAAAAAAATCTTAGTGAAAAAGCGTCACTTAGTGAAAAAATACAGTCACGAAAAAATATGGACACACATATCACCTCCTTGTCGTTGACAAACCACATTGCTGAAAAACCAAACGAGATAAAAGCTTTAAACAACACATTAAGACGAAGTAAACAGACTGAAGGACTCTCAGATTGTTGTTCTGGCTCACCTTTTCTGATATTACAGATTCAAACCTAGTCTAGACTTGACTGTCTAAAACTGCAAGCTTACAAATAGAACCCTTAATTTTTACATAAAAATTAAAGATTAAAATTACCTTTCTTTGATCACTTCTTATTGAAACAAGTGACCTACAGCACACATTTCTGAACTTGTCAAACCTAATAACTGTCTTTGATTCATCAGAAACTCAATGCTATTTGGCCCACTGCACAGTATGTGATGCTGTGAACATACTTTTTTTCCCACAGCTAGAAGAATTATGTACTGCTTCTTCTTTGAGGGGGATACTTAGGTGAAGGGAAAGAGAAAAAAGAGAGCTGTTTTTCAGATCTAACCCTTGTTATCTCCATTTGCCACATTTTACCTTTTCTCACCAGGTAATTTCCAGTTATTTGCAAGCTTCCCTTTAGCCTTAATAAGGAAATCTTCAAGTTAGGTTAGTGCAGAAGATTAAGACTGTATTAAGATTAAGTCTGAAATGTTCTGCTACCAATTAGCCCTCTAGTATTTCTGTAAGCCTTGAATTTTTGATGCGATCAATGACACCAAGTGGAGCCATCTTCTGTGGAGTGGTTATTAAAGATATAAAAATCAATACAAAGATGATACTTGGAAATCTATATCACAAGATAATGAATCACCATGAAAGCCAGCTAAGAAGGAATGTCAGCAAACCAAACAGAAGGTTTGTGCATAACAAATTATTTGATGCCAGTAGAGTTTAAGCTAAATTTTGCATGAGACAGAAGTCTTCAGGCAACACTTATGATACATTTGCATGGCAAGGTTTTAATGAGATGAAGACACAAGACCAACCATGCACAGGGCTTTTTGTGCATTAAAGAGAGAGAGAGAGATGATTGAGACATACGGGATTAAGACAATAATGCTATAATTTGACTTAAATGACAAAACAGCATCAAAAACTTTCTCAGTCAGTAATCCTTATTCAATTTCTTTTAAATGAAACATCATTTGTCTGCACCTTAAGTGTTGATTGTTATTGGAGTTGTGTATTGGAGCTTCACAGGATACTCCAAATTTAATTTGAACTAGGGATTGATTTGGTTGGCTTCAAAGCCAGGTTTTCCTTTCCAAAATTGAACTAGTGCATGACTTTGCAAGTTCATTTGGGTTTATTGCCTGACACAATTGTATAAGACTTTACAGCATTTAGGGCACGTTTTGCCCTGCTGATCTCTTGTTCGTTCAATTGCCCAGACCCCCCCCCCCCGAACTATTAAAACAAACAGTCTTGCTGCCCCTCCTGCATTTCCCTGGGAAATGCATTCCTCACTAAAAGTTAAACACACAGTTCAAACTCATATTATATGAAAAACATCATCACTTTAAACTTATATCAAATAAAAGGTTGTGAGAGCATTTTACTATCATTACTTTTCCTAGAACTTTTCCGAAATATGAGAACAGCATGTTCTTATTTTATAGACTACTCATTTTACTGAGGTATGTAAAAACCAAAATGAACTAACATTGAGATATGACAAGGTCTTAGGTAATTTGATCTTCTTAAGTTGTGGGACATTTGCCTGCTAATTGCCTATCCTGTCTATTTAAACTGTGATTTCTTTGTGATACAGCTACATTACTATGACTGAGTGTAAATCAGGGTCTCAGAACACTAATGGAATTCAAATGACTGATATTAATAAAAATCAGATAATAGTATCCCATAGGAAGCCTGGAAGATCCAGAATGACAACAGGTCCTCTAATGCATCTTAATCTGCTGTAGTGACAAAGCCAATTGTACCCTAAAATTTATACAGCTTTACTCCAATTTTTTTTTTTTTTTGTACAAACTACATATATTTCTTTTTCAAACTCCATATTCCCTTCCATGCGGTATTTGCTCTAATTCAGTAGGACTGGGGCACTTTGAACACACCTACTTCAGTACAACAAATCCTCTGTTTCCTTGTTTTTCCTAGGCATACATAGCTTTCACATTTGCAGGCAGTAAATAGCAAGTGCTTGCAGACAATCACAATCTCAGCACACAATCACAGCTTATTGTGCTTTTAACAGGACACTATATGCAAGCCCGTCACTCTTTGTTAATCAGTAACCGTCTGTTGTTTGACAGCCGCTAGATTTTTATTTAATTTTTTAGTGTGCAAATTCTCACCTTCTCTATTTCAAAACTTCTATTTCAAATAAAAAGACTTAAAAGGCAACAGCAGTTCAGATCCTCACCAGGGTAATATGCATACCTCCAAAGGTTGCATCTATTGAGGGTCAGCCCTTTGTCCTGCAAGCAAGATTAACACTGAAACATTACAGCAACTCTACTGCTGCCTGCTAGAGGCAGCTGGCAAGTTAGTGAATCAGCCATCCAGTTGTATAGCAAAGCTACTTCAAAACTATATAGACAAATAAAGAGCAGCCATGACATTCTTCGTGCTGTTTTCACCAGCCATTGCAGTTTTGACTTAATTTGTTTCCCTGCCTCTTTGCATTTTGAGTCTTTGAAGGCAAATGAACCAGTCGGTGTCATAAAACAAGAAGAACTAGAGCAGCCTTCAGTAATAACAAAAACTAACGGAAAAAGCAGATCTTTTGCAGGCAACATTTCACATGGCTCAAAACGTCTTTGCCGCAGTTTAAATTCTGCAGCCTTGCGATTGTTCTGACTCCTCTTTATTGTTCCTTTTAAGTGCAAATGCCTAGGTAGCATCACTATAAATGAAACAGTAGTGTTCACAGATTGCATTCAACGGCTGTTAGAGCTTCCTCTCCTTCATCTGCACAATTTGCATCTATTACCGGCTCAAGAATACAGCTTTTGCTGCTTCTCAGTGGCCTCTGAAGGGCACAAGAACCCCCCACTAAAGAACGGCAGCGAGGCTGATCTGTAAAGCCCTTCCTAGAGACAGTCCCTCCACGGTGCTTAGTGAAGGATGGGAGGAGGGGAAGAGGCTGGGACTGTGAAGCCTTTGAAGGACACCACTGTGATGAGCTATGCAAGTTCTCAGAATGGTCCTTCCTTGTGGTACCCACCACAAGATTCAAGGTGTTAAACGAGAATTACTAATTAAGATGCAGAGCCCTAGTCCAAGCACAGGCATTCAGGGCCTCCTGAACTTGGCTCAGAGGGGGTTTGGGGTTTTGTACAGTGCTTTGTGCAGTAGTCTGTCTCTGGAGGGCAAAAAAGTGGTGGGCTAAGACATTTTGTATCTGTGAAATTCACTTTTCTTTCACAGCACAACGGTGAAAAGGAGCATACAGAGAACAACCTCTCTTAATTCTCTAGTATCAGTTATGTGTTGAGACTGTTTTAACAAAATTAACCAAATTGGCCTCAGTTAAAACCCTGTCTGGAAGCTGGGCAGTGTTTTCATGCAAAGCAAGATGCAATGCAGGAGGTGCTGTGTGTTTTCTTTAAGGTTGCTCAAACCAAGAGAGGACAACCACTCAATAAATCAAACGTACAAAGTACAGAAGCTGCCTATTTTTTATTTCTTAGAAAATAATATTTTGATGATTTGATTGCTCTTCCTGGATACATAAAGAAAGCTCTGCAGATGAGATTCAGAGCCTTTGTATCTTTCAGGGAAATGTTTGCAACAATTGACAGGAGTGGCACATTCTAGAAATGAAAGAACTAAAAATGTGAGTTTTTTAGGGAAGACATTTATGCTACTTATGTTTAGTACTTGAGTAGACCTAATTTAGGACCTTTAAGTGTGGTACCAATTATAACCAAGTTAGAGGTGAATGCATACTCAACGTGGTTTTAGTTCTGTTATTATAACTGTGTAATCGTCACACAAGTCCAACAATTCAACAGAGTCATACTACAGCATGTGATGCCATTGATGTTCAGGTAGTACACACAATTATTTGTCCTTTCTGTCATAAGACTCCACTATTGCAATATTCACATCAAACGAAAGCAAAAATACTACTTCTATTATTATTGCTATTTTTCTTTGTTGTGTCTCTCAGGAATCAAAAGATAAGCCAAAGCCAGAAGATGGGAATTCATTTTACTAGGCCACCCTGCTGATCAACTAAAACAATAAGTTACCATACGCTTTATCTCTGTGACAATGCAATGGGATTATATTATTTTATCTTGTTTTACTAGCAAGGCGTAATTGCATACAGCCTCTCCGTGGAGCACACAAAGAACTGAGACTGGAAACCTGAAAAATGGAGATCGGTGTATGAAAATACATCTTCTTCAATTCTGATCAATAGCATGAAAATCTGAAGAATCACTGATACATCTTTCCTATTCTCATTCTTTTTTGAGATAGAAAACACTTCATTTACAGAATTGAACTATTACAAACGCTGTTGGAGTCTGCATTATCTGTCCTTTGGATCCCAATCATCGGCTTAAAATCTTTGTCTTTGTCATAGATTTTTCATTTAAAAGAAAAGAATTAGGTAAAATCTCTTATAAGAATTTATAAGCAAATACTCTATTTGCATGTCCAGCTTCTGTAGAATACAAAGTAAATCTCTCTTCAAACACAGATACGTTTTCCAGAAGACAGATACTTGGTTCATATAATGTTTTATTAAATAGTTAAAAAGATGAGATTTTGTCAAATAACCTACAACAATATCAGTGCTATGGAAAGCCCTAAGTACTGACTATCCATCTTTATATTTAGAATGATATTTTTCTATTACTGTCTTAGACACCTTGCAGTATTACTTCAGTGTCCCACTATAGTATGCCATCAAGTGTGGTGCTATTATTCTCCTATAAATTCAAACCAGAGACACAGGAGAGCAAATCACAATGCTTCAGTCTTCTACATCTGTCAGTGGTTATACAGAATACAGATTTTCATCCACTCTAAACATTCTAGAAATTCATTTCAGGTAGACCTATCTAGCACAAAATTAATTTATATAACCTACTTTGATCCTCCAAATAAACTTATACAAAGGCAAGTTTCCTTCTAGTAAGAGAACAGAAAAGTCTTTAAGATGAAGTTACAACATGAGATGGTGTTCGTATTCAAAGGAAAGCAAGTTAGTACTGTAATTTACACAAAGCTACAAAGCTCAGAAATTCTGCAAGACCTACATTTGCCATTAAACTATTTTCCCCTGCCCAAAGACTTAGAGACTCTCCATCTTTCTCTTAGAAAAGAGAAGCTGGGTACAGCTATCACAGATGATGTAAAACACAGTATATGTTTATGCAAATAGATGAATTTCATGGTTTTGTATTCCTCTGCATTTCCCACTAAAACTGGATTTGAAACAAGGTAATTAAATTAGACCACTGGTAAAACTCCAGGATAAATTAGCTGAACCAGATAGAAAAATCCCAGTAAATCACTGATAATTGGTTGCACCCCTCCAGACTTTGCCTTCCAGAGAGGCAGATACAAAATAAACAGATGCAAGCAGGAAGATAACCACTTGGCAAAACCTGGATGCAAGAGCACAGTAGCCAGGTAAGTACAATCATCCAAGTAGGAGGACGAGCGCTGAAAATGGCTCATCAGGAATGACTACAAGGCTTTTCAGCCCCACATGGCATCCTTTTCAGCCCCTTGATGCCAAACAGTACCAGCCTCTCTCTTAAAAGCAGCATTTTAAAAAACCTGTGTCACAGGCAGTGCCAGGAGTCACCCCACTCGCTTCCTCATGCTTCCCACCACCTGGTGCTGGCAAAGATCCCTTTGGCTAGCAAGGCACTGGGACTTTGTTTTTTTTCTTGTGGCTCTATTGTAAAGGGTACAATGTGGATTCTTGTCTCCTTAGGTATAATTAAGTGCTTAAGTGGCAGCGTGTCATGCTGCAATTTTGTGATCTGAGCCTGGGTCCTGAGCTAGCCTGAAAGCTTAGAGAGCAGACAGGCAGCACTGCATTGAATAACTGGTGAAAATTGCCAAAGATAATGCTAATTCAGGGGATAGATGCACATGAAAAATTTAGAGGGGCCTACCTTCAACTCAACTTCATCAGCAATGCTTTAAGGAAAGGATGAAAGGAAACAGCAAGGAAGAAGCCATCAAATTATGTTTGTCACAGTAGCACCTCCAATAACTTACAGGTCTCTTACCCAGGATTAGTTTTCATTCTGCCCAGCTTCAGGTAAGGTGGTATCACTGGAGTGCTGTCAACCTGCAAAAAAAGGACATAATATTTGTGGATTTAAGATAAAATCGTTACAAACATTAAAAAAGTAAAACACAGCAAATTTAATCACACCGCTCATCAGAAATTAATCCATATTTATCTAGCAAAAAAGCAAAGGACAGAATGAATCCAGAAGCTCAGTTTGGTGGCTGAGAGCAGGTGAAAAACTGATCAATCTTACGTAGCAGAGGAAGGGCACTAATAAAAAACAAACAAACAAACAAACAAAGTCCCAACCAAAATACCAAACCCAAACCAATTAATTCCTAATCTTCAACAATTAGTTATTTGAAGAAAGCATTTTTGCCAACTGTTCGTATTGATCATGAAAATAAAGGAAGGCTTCCACCACCATTAACACTAGATTTCTTTCTCATCCAGAGAGATAGTTGCCTTTGGAGACTGAACAAAGGCAGGTCTGAATTCTTCCCCTACACTCTATTCTTCCCCAAGCATGGATCCAGAGAGAAAGACAAAGGGGTTATTTTGATTTGCACACCACTGCTTCCTTTCATGCTTTTTTTTTCTTGAAGTGGCATGAGCTCCTTTAAAAGGAGCAGACTCCCAGCTTGCCATGGGACCCCATTGTTTTCTATCTGTGATTGAAATAAATCTCCTGAAATATGTTTGGTTTCTCTTAAATTTCAAAGTGATGGCCAATACTCAGCTGCAAATGGTTTCAAACTGATCTTAGCCACTGCAGATTAAAACTCCCTCATCACTTGCTGTGAAACAAAACACAGTTAAAACCCTCTCATCATTATCTGGAAAATTCTGCTCAAGCTTTCCTTTCAGATATCCCCATTCAAATCTGCAGACATAAATCAACATAGAGAATTTAGGCTTCCAGGTAAGGCACACAAGTTCCCACAGGATTTAGCTAAGTTACCTCAGGATTTGGAATTATGGCTAAGCATAGATTTCCACAAACTGAACTGAGAGCAAAGTGTCCCCCCCCCATCCCTACATAACCTTTGCATCCACCTCCCTCTCTTACTTTCTCATCTGCTCACTCCTGATATTCAATTGCAACTCCAGACTTATTATTTGCCAAATTAAGCAAACAAGTGTTTCATTACTTTTTTTTTAAAACTTGTTTATCTTCTCTCTGTCTCTCTCTTAAATAAGTGATTTGCACATGTCTTGAAGCCAAGAAATATCTTCCAGTCTTTCATACATTCTTGATCTGATCAAAAACATTTTATTGGGAAAAATGGTTAAGTAATGGTTATGGGGGAGGAGAGTGTGAAACTAAGAGTTGCAAATAACTGAGTATTCCAGGAATTCTTCAGCCTAAATTGGCTATAGAAATTTGATTTTAAGCTGAGATAGAAGACATTTAATATTATCAAAGGAAACAAAATTAACAACAGCTTTGCAACCAAAACCCAAACCTATAAATAAAAGCTTATTTTGAAATTGATACTCAGAGTAGTAAAGGAGGAACTAAATCAAGATCACAGCTAAGACAGAGGAGCTCTATTCTTATATCAGTTTTGATCACTGTGCAGCCTAAAGTAAGAAACTTCTTAAGTATGTAATGAATCAAATTCAGATAGTGATATCATCTTTAAAGAGCTTTGACATCCTCAATCCTAAGTTTTATTACTATGGCATGCCTGGGTCTGTGGTGTAGTTTTTGCAAGAAAAAGTAGTTTCATGCAGAGAAGTAGCATATGTTCAGTTTAAAATTCAAATGTATTTATAACTGAACACTAATGGCAATGTCATTTATTCATTTAACAAATTTGCAATAGGCCATATGAGGCAAGCCATTTTTAAATGCATTGATTGGTACTGTACAGAGAAAGAGGAGTTAAAAAGTAGCCGAGATTCATTAAAAGTTGCAGTGTACCATAGGGTGGTGAATGCTGCACAATGGTCACCTATTTATAAATGTTCTGTTTCCAAAGAGTGGTGGAGAAAGGAGAGGTTGAGGTTCAACAGCTTTGATTAATACTTTGGTCTGCAATAGTTGTATTAAAAGTCTACATGCTTGAAACAATACAATGCTTGAAAGACATTTCCTCAAGGGTTAAAGCTTGCATTTATTTTAAAATTATGTTTTTCAAGTACCTCCAACACAGAAAAAGAGCTACTTTCTTTTATCACTATCTTGAATGGGCCATATAAAAGTCATGTCAGCACTAAACTTACAGGCCCATGGAGGACAGTTTCTTTTACAAAGATTTTTTTAAATAATTCAAGAATAGATATAACTTATTTCAGCATGTTATTTTACAGTTTTAGGCATGATTTAATAACAAAGGAAAAGCACAGTACTCTATATCTGTTCACACAGTGAGGGAACGCTTAGCCCATTTCACTAAAAGATAGTGTGATTGAGATGTGTATGTCTACAGCTTAACCATAACGGCTTTAGAATTTGATAAAGATTATGCTTGCATTTTTCTGCTGTAGATACACCATTGCTTTTTAAAAAATGATGTGTGAACAGATTTTTAAGAAATAGGAGACAATGAATTTATTGTGCTCATTCTAGAAAATGGGGACCATTTCCCCCCTTAAAAGTTACACTTCCCTTCTACTACCTCACAACTTCAGTTAGTCAGAAACAGGGGGAAATATCCCTCACTTATCAAAGTGGGAGACAATTTCTGTTAGAGAAGGTAGATTTAAGATACTGCTCCATTGCCATACCAAGCATGCCTACCCCACAAGAGGCCCTAAGCCAACCTGTCTTGCTGTTTGGTTTCTTGCCTGGCACGTTGATCCTCAGCAAAGGAATGTTAGACCTGATGTCCTTCTGAGTGCAAGGCTCAGTTTTAATTTCCTACCTTCCCCTGCCTAAAATTTGGTGTTGAGGAAGTATTTGAAGAAGCATGGAACAGAATAAAGGGTTACAGGCAACATGCATCTCCCCTCCAATGTGGCAGTCTATGATTCTATGAAACTCAGCTCCATGACTAAGTCCTAAAGCTTACCTTCTTACAATATGAGCTAGAAGAGAGGCCGGATGCCTTTCTCTTAAGATGATAAAGTGCAGTATTCTGAATATGAGACAGTATTTCTCCTGGGAATATTTAATTTTGGACAAGAAACAGTACTCTTCTATACCTAATGAGAAATTTTGTTTTGTCTTGAGGGAGAAATTTCAGGATAGTTTTGGGAACAACCACCTCAGAATAAAATTGCAAACAGAAAGAAGTTGATATAGCTTTTTGTACACTTGTAGTACACATTGGCATAAAGGTAATTAAAAAACCCCAAACAAAATAACTTTATTATATTAAAAGAAAAAGGAAACCCTAGGCAAACTTTCAAAGGAAGGATTTTTAGAAGTTACGAATACAATACATAGTTTCAAAAGACCCAGGAGAATCAGGTAAGGAGAGCAAAATACGCTGAGAAACCTCATGATGTGCTCTCATCTAACAGTGAAATTTACACTCACAGAATGAATTTTAAGATTTTTTTTCCTATAAAAATGAGTAAAACCAAGGCAACTAGCAAATCTTCTGGCTCAGTTTTTATTTCTGAGAAAGGCAAATGTTGCAGTAATTCCATATCCCTGTAAACAAGGAGATATAGAAAACCTTTTAAGGAAGATACCTTTTTTGCTTATTTATTCAGCAGGGGATATGTAGAATCAAGTGGAAATTACTGAAAGTGAACCTGAGTCTTTCAGCAATAGAATTAGCTATGTGGGAAAATTAGTTTCCATGTCTTTAGCCACTACCATGGCTTCTGAAAAAGAACCTGTTTTGAGAAAGGTCATGTAATTAGAACTGATGGGAAGATAGAAGATTTTTTTTTTCAGGTTTTATAACTTGTTGCACTGCTTTGAGCACATAAAAAGCCTTTCAAAGATCTGCAGAAACAAAACAGTATTAAGGCAGTTGTTTTGATACTCAGTCCAGCCTGCTGGGTATGCTCTATTCTGAGGAGTTTTCATACTGAATTTGGCAGAACATGAGGCTGAGCCTAGGTCATAAATTTCCCAGGCCAGGGTCATAGCCCACAGAACGTAACAGCCTCTAGAGTTTGATGACAGTGTTTTGGATTTTATGAGGGCATATTTGGCCTATATTGCATGTGACAGAGAAGTCACTAGTTCAAGTTTTTCCTTGGTGGTGTAGCCAAGAATTCAAGTGGTTGGTATTGGCACATCAGGAGTGTTTTTGGAGGTATTTTTGGAGGCATTTTTGGAGGTATACCATCGCTGGTATTTTGGAGGTGCCTTGACCTTGAAGAGATCTCTGTGCACATGGTGTGAGTTGGCTAAAGTGTTTAAAGGTGTCCTGGGGAAATGCAAGGGGCTTTGGGAACTATCTTCTTGTTTTTTCTCTGCAATAGCATCTATTCCCTTATTTACATCTCCCCACATTCTGAGAAAAGATATCAGTGGGATAGAGGGGATCGAGAAAAGCTGTGAACTTGACAGGGAGCTTGTGACACCACAAGATCAACAGACTTGAATGCCCTAATATCTGCAGCTAAGAGTGAAAATGCTGCTGAGCCTATAGAGTTCACATCTTGTGCTAGGTCTGGCTGAGATGGATAGCACAGCCCTTGCAGTGCTGTGCTTTGCACTGGCAGCCAGGAAATTGTTGATAATACACCAGTGTTCTGGCCACTGCTGAGCAGTGCTGGCACAGCAGCGGAGCTGCCTCTCCAACATCCCCACCTCACCAGCCGGCTGGGCAAAATCTTGGGAGGGGACACAGCTAGGACAACTTGCCTACATAAAAGGATATTCCATATCATATGACATTGGTCATATATATAAGCCCAGATATAAAAGCTAAGAAAAGAAGGAGGAAGGAGGGCCATTTGTTATTTTCATTTGCCTTCCAGAGCGACTACTACCTGTACTGAAGACCTGCTTTTTGAGAATGTCTAGACATCACTTGTTGATGAGGAGTAAGGAATAAAATCTTTGGATTTTTTTCATTGCTTGTGCATGCTTTTGCTTTAGTAAACTGCCTTATCTCAACCTATGAGCTGTTTTCTATCTTATTTTCTCTCCCCTGTCCAGCTAAGAAGGAGGAGTGGTAAAGTGGCTTAGTGGGCATCTAACCAAGATCAACTCACATAGAAACCAGCACTGCACAATTTTCTTCTTTGATGGTACAGACAAAATTCAGTCTTTGGGGAGCTTCCACATGTGTATAAAGATATCCTTGTTCTTCCTGTAAGGACAGAGTCACTGAGCTTGACAATGGAGGCAAAAGAAGACATAGAAGACCCTCTGCAAAGCATGTATTTCTCATCCTGCTCCCACCAGCCTAGTTGTTTCCCTGGCCTTTTTTGTCTATGGAGGTCCCAGATGGATGAGTAAACAATGGGATTACTGTATTTATACAGACATTTTCAGATCTGAAATATAAAAAAATGAAGAAAATTTTTACACTTCCCACACATTTATACTCTAGCTAGAGATTCTCTATTCTTTTAAGTCCACCCATATATTTTTTAAACAGTACATTGCTAGAAAAATCCTTATTTGTATTAATTTACTTCATGAAGTAAAACAAAGGAATAAGTTATTCTCAAGGAAGAGCGATGATAAATCATGTTGGTGCCTTTTCTCACTGATGTTATATATAGTGCACAAATACCACACAGCTGAGATTTTCAAAAGGATCTGAGTGGGAAGGACCTCAGCTTCTTCCAACCAACTAATCAGAAGACATTCCAACACATCTTTCCATTTATCTCAAAAAGGAGCTATGTTACACACCATGAAAACCAAACCTCTAGCTTTCCTGATGAAAGTGGGAGGACTTTTCCTGGTCACAGTTGACACAGAAGATACAAAGTGAAAAAGATATGCTAAGTAAAAAACCTGCTTCTTCCTTGGTGAGTCTGGAAACTGAAGATCTCTTTCATCACCTGTGAATCTTTTCAAAAAGACTCTAGCAGCTCCTTTGCTCAGACTGACAATACCTAAGTGACTAGCTACTAACATCACACATTTAATTTACAACAGAGCAGAACAAGTCACCACTACAAAACTGGCAAATAGAAGATATTTCACCGCAAGGAAACAGTCAGGATGCTCATGAGCTTTACGGGGGTAATTGTTTCACCTCCAGCTTTCAAAATTAACTCTTCTTTCATTTAAGTAGCTTATTTTCTGAGTGATTTTTGCCATAGGAATTTGAACACATTCTCAAATTTAAAAAATAGGAATAGTAAATTAGACTGTAAGATAAAGAATAATATCTCTGCTATTAAGTATCAATAGAAGTTGCAATTAATATGAATTTTAATATGCAAGTCAGTTTCCACTCAAAAAAATCCAAAAACCTGGCACAAAAGGAGAGCTCTGAAACTGCTGGGTAGCTTGAATCTGATATAAACTTTATCTTTCAGAAAGATGTGCTGCACATCTTACAGCTAAAGACACAGCTTTAATTTTAAAGCTATGGAGAAGAGAGAACACATAGGGAGAATTCCTCATTACTGTGTCAAGGGAAACTGAGAATATTTGCGTAGACTTCCAATAGGGGTATGAAGACACATTGAAATTTAGAGGTTAATAACAGTCATTGTAGTCCTTTTATGAGTTTTTATTTTCAAAACATGCATATCTGAAGTAAAAGAGTTCGAGACTTTAAGTGAGGTTCAAGTGTATGCTTTGAAATGGGAATAATATGGGAGTAAATGACATTTACAACATCTAAACTAGAAGAAAGGAATTAAAATTAGTTCATATCTAAAGTGAAGAAAAATTAAGCTAGTCATGTAAATCTGATGTTATTTATGCATCAATGTCTGGGCAAAAAAATGCAGTAAAAACTAGCTTGTTAACAAAGACTGAACTTGAAAGGAAACACCAAGGTCTGTAGGAGAAAGAGGAAAGAATGGAGAAACATTCTCTGTTTGCTGTGACAAGAGATCTGCAGTGGACCAGAAATACTTGGCTGAAAATGAAGAACTAGCCCTTTCCAACACGATGCTAAATGTTGACTGACAGCTAACTGGGTTGAGCAAAAAAATAAGAGGAGAATCACATTAAGTATAATAACATAAATTAAGGGTAGTTTTCACACCTGTAATATCCATTTTAACCATTATCTTTGGATCAGTATTTAATTAATACTTCTGGACTAGGCCTTGTATACTGGGAATAATACCTTTCATATCATTTTCATTTGAATTCTTCTTAATGTTTTCTTTGTCTGGGTTCTCTGCCTTAATGCAAATTAACTTTGCTTTTATGTAATGCCCCTGGCAGAGTTTTTGAGACTCATAGCACAGAGTCACATTACACTAATCCATGGCAAATGTGAAAAACTGCTGAAAGGATAGTGGCATTCTGGGCTTGATGGTTTGATTTTTGGTTAGTGTTGTTTGTTTGTTTGTGTTTGTGGTTTGTTTGGTTTTTTTTTTTTTTTTTTTGTGGTGATGGAGGGACACAAATGACACAGAGGTGATGTGCATTGGACTTGATTAATTTTGTGTCAAGTCATCCTGCCAGGATTATATGATCTTTAAACTTGATATCAGTAAAACAGGGATGGGACTTTTGGGATCAGCCAGCAGTTATACTGAATTAGGTATAAAGTGAAACTGCACCGTGAGAAGGGAAAAGTCACTTCTGGGCATTTTAGAGAGCTGTGAAATGCCCTCCCAGCTTAAGAGAGAGGAATGAGGCTACAGGCCTGTCAGAAGAAAAGAATTTAAAGTGAGGTTGTGTCTGAGGGGAAGGCAAACCCAGTCAGTGTAGACACAGAGTTTGATCCACAGCTCTCTGAAGTCAAATGTTTTAGTTTACGTCAATGGCCTTTGATTAGGCCCAGAGAGAGCAGTAAGATCCAAGGGCTGCCAGGCTTGGTTACAGTCATCAATACTATAAATCCCTGAGAGAGTTTCCTTACTAAACTCTAGGCCTTTTTGCTTCAGGACGCTAACTAAGGGCATGATCCTGAGCAAACTTAGTCCCATCGGCTCCAAAGGCCATAAATTCTTTTGACCATCTTGCAGCAAAGATTCTCTGGTTCGCTGTAACTATTTAATACAAGCACCAGAAAGGACAAGAAAATAAGAGACTGTTTCTGGCGAAGAGAAACTGTTTCTATTGCCAGAACTGGAGCTTTCTCCCAGAGCAGGGTGAGTTAGGAAGATGCAGCCTGCTTTGAGCTGGTCCCAGGGGCTCATCTATAGGCACAGCCAGAGTTTGGCCAGGAGCTTTCCCAGTGCAAAGCTGGTCCCTGAAGCTGCCTGAGGGAAGCCTTCTGGTCCATTTTGTACCACTGAGCCCAGCAAGTGGCAACTTTAACAGTCTATATTAGTTAGTTTCATTTTTATAGCATCTTGTGAAAAAAACCCTGATTTTTCTAGTTATTAAACCTTTTGGAACTGAGACAAGCTCACAAAGAAATCAGTTCTCCTAGAAGACAAAAGCTATAACCCTCCTTGTGCAAGACCTGATCATAATGTTGTTGTATACTTGGGAAATCCTTATCTGCAGATCAACCTTGAAGCTTACCATCTTACTTCCTCAAAGCCCAATTTACATTACTTGGTTGTTTGGGGATTTTGTTTTGTTGGTTTTTGTTGGTGTTTTTTTAAATAAATTTTTTTAAAAATGTTCGCAGGATAAGCAGAAAATAAATCAACAATAACAGAAAACCAGCAACTTGATTCTTTCTTCCTGCTTCTGCAAAAAAACCCATAAAAGCTCAATTGTCCTCTCAGGACTCCTTGTAAGTCTTAACAAAAGTCTCTAAAAAGCAACTAAATGAAAGACCAGGGAGTTAGCAGCAGGGCAGATCTATCATAGACAAATCAGACAAAACCCTCCTTCCTTCTGACCCTATCTAGGCTTAGTTCTGATCTCCTTACTCACGCTGAGTAATAATTCACACCACAACTAGCCCCACTGGAGCTGCTAAAATCACTTGGAGTAAGCCATAAGCCTGTTTGACAAATATCAGTCTGATACACTAAGGCTAAAAATCCTAAAAACTAATTCAAATACTATTTTTGTAATTACATGGCCTCAAAAAATTATTCTGTTCTTTGTTTTTGTTACCGTGGTGTGTTATCTTCCAAATAAAGACAGAAAGTTTGTAATTTTCCTTTTTGCTTGTTTTGGTTTTCGTCCTAATAGAGACTCCAGCTAGAAAATAATATTTTGTCTAACCTGGAAAATGCAATGAATATACAAAGATATATGAAGAACACGCACCTTTTTGACAGAGATATTAAACCAGGAAAACCTGAGGCCAAGTCTACAGCACAAACTTCTGTCTGAAAAGCACATTAGTCAGCAATGTAATAGGACACGATCTCAGCCATTAACCCAGGCTGAGCCTACCCAGTGATTAGCGTGACTCAAAGGCCTTCCTTATTTACTGTGTCTTCATGTTGCTTTGCTCACCCATGTGTACGTGACAGTGACACTGCTGAGAGGGAGACTTGCTGTGCTGCTGCAGAAGTGTGCGCTGTAGAGTTTTTTCCTACCTTTGTAAATTGATCTCTTCTCTGTGTCTTTCTCAGTAAGCCCTTGGAGAATTCATCCATGTTTCTAATCACATGAAAGGGAGCCGCTGGAAAGTGTCAAAAGACTACTGACAATCAAGTAAATTTTCCTGAGTTTCAGCCTAGCAAGGCTGGACACCAGCACCAGTGGAAGCACTCCAAAGCTAATCAGGATGGTCAGGAAGGCTATTCAGCTCTTGTGTAAAATACCAAATTCCTGCTAGTGAGTTCAGCATGGAGATGTGAAGCCTTGGGAAGTCCCGGAGGTGCCAGCAGAGCTGTTCAATGAATACCATTGCTCAACACACCCAGTGGTCCAGCCAAACTCCTCCTCCAGCAGGAAGCCCGGCAACAAGGCACTCAACCAGTTGAACAAAAACTACAAGCTTTGCACCACTCGAGCTATTTGCCAACAACCAGTAGCCCGCAGGCTGGATACTGTTACCTAGTTATTAATGAATGCTGCTGATTAACCTTTTCAGAGCACTTTGTCCACCACACCTACTGGTGGGAACCTGCAGTGATAACGCTCAGGGGAAGTTGCTGACATCGGACTGACACTGGGGGTAGTGAAAAGACACCCCAGGAAGTGACAATGACTTTAAGAGTTGGATATAAACTAGGAGAGTTCTTCCAGTGACATTTGGGAAGAACAGGGTGGGGAGAGTAAGCTTTTTTAAAGCTTTCTAAAAGTAATTGGAGTACAGATTTCACCGTAATTTACACTATCTCTCAGGCTGCTGTGTTTTATTGAGAACAAATTAAAATTTTGCTCAGAAAGCTTCTTATTATGCCCCAGAATTAAATCTGGCAGAGATCGTGACACCCTCCCCCAGCTATTCTCACCCACGTTTCAAGCCCAAAATTCTTGAAAGTAATGTGCTGCTGAAAGCACATCTAAAGCACTCAAAATGATGTGACAAGTTTCAAAGAATCTGGGGACTGTAAAGCTGTGGCAAAAAAAAAAAAAAAAAAAAAAAAAAAAAAAAAAAAAAAAAAAAAAAAAAAAAAAAAGTACTTTTGTTTGTATCTATATTTCTTTTAATTTTAAATATAATTATTTTAATTTTAATTTTTAATTTATTTTGTTGTTGTTGGTCCTACCTCCTAACCACTTTGAAGCTTAGTTTTCTTTAGAATATAGCAAATAAATAAAAAGTCAAGACTCTGGGAAAGGGTCATGAAAAAATATGAATCTAGGGCAAGAAGATCAAGAAATACAAGTTTTTGAAATATAACAAAGTCTGCACTAAGATACTGAAAGCTAACAATTAAAACAAAAGCATGGGCTATAAGCAAATACAAAGAAGCTGTCAAAATCTTAATAATGAATAGCAACGAAGGAGGCAAAACAAACAAATTCTGGAAGAAAAATACAGAAAGGACAAATATTAAAAAGAAAAGATTGCACAAAAAGCATATTAGAAGGAGGAAAAAAAGCCCAAATTCAATAACATATGTAATAAAAAACCTCAGCCTCACTTTGTCACAGTAAGACTGCTTATGCATACCTTTGCCAGGGGCTCTGCAGAACAATTTTAAAATTGTTGTTTTCTCAGTTTAACAGAACTGTTACTCTTTAAGCTAAAACCATAGTAAAAAGAAAAGACCACAAAAAAACCCACAACCAAAACCTAACTAACTAACTAACTAACTAACTAACTAACTAACTAACTAACTAACTAACTAACTAACAAACACCCCACGGGAGATTTCTTGCCTAGATCCTTGCTATGGGTGAGAATTCACATAACAATTGGGCCAGCTTGACAGCTTGTCTCTGTTGTTTGGGGAAGCTGCCTCACGCCCCTGCTTTGTTCCCAGCCATGTGGCCTTACTCCTTCCCTTGCACTGAAATCGGCACTTGCTGACACCCCAGTAAAAAATACTCTACTCTATTAATTAAAAACAACATCTTTTTTTTTTCAACAGATATTTTAATCTGTTTTTAAGAAACACTGAGGAGAGATATGTGAAACTGCGTAATAGTTCCATGAAATC
Organism: Cettia cetti; assembly: GCA_013401135.1. Taxonomy (NCBI): domain Eukaryota; kingdom Metazoa; phylum Chordata; class Aves; order Passeriformes; family Sylviidae; genus Cettia; species Cettia cetti. The sequence continues at coordinate 59,255 of VZUI01011168.1, read as the reverse complement.
TTCACCATTAAAATATTCCCGGAGCCATGGAGATGACAGACATCTGTGTTTTGTGCTTGTTCGGTCATTCTAATATTACCTGTTTCATTTCTCGAAATAAAAATATTAAATGCAGTTCCATTCCCCTCCTGAATTAAAAAAAACCCAAGCTGTTGCAAAGGCACAGGTTATAGTCCCCTGTGCAAACTATACCAAAAGCAGGATAGGAGAACTAAAGTGAGTTTCCCTCTGACTTCCACACTATGAACTGACATTGTGTGAGCACAGATCAAGGCAGGCTATCTGGAATTATCTACTCTGAAGACTGAGAACAGAAAAAAATTACACATCAGTTGCCATATTCTGGCATCATTTGCACTCTTACAACCTGGTTGACATTCATTGTTTTAGCAGTAGAATTTGGGTTTGTGTATACAGATAAAAAAACAAGGAAAGTCTAACATGGGGTTGCTCCTATTATTTAAATAAAGGACCTGGAGGTTTTTTCCTTTTCTGTTTCGGGGAGGACAGATTTCTTTTTGAGTGGTCTTCTAACAGGATGGAAAAGTCTGTGCTTGTGCTATACTCCGCAGGCCACAGAAGGATGTCCATTACTTTGCATAGCCAAAAATTTTTCTTTGGGCAACATTATTGCCAGACACACAAAAAACCCCTGAAAACCCAAAACATAAAAACAAAGCACAAACTTATTGCTGAAAACAAAGCTTAATTTCTAATACTCAGCCCAGATTCTTACTCATAAAAACAGTTTCATTAATATCTGTGGTACAAACAGGGCATGGCAGCATTCAGGCTATTAAAACCAGAGATTATTCAAAAGTTAACATGTGGTTTTTATTTACAGAAACAGAACAAAAGAGAGTCTAATTGAAACAGATCATTTAAATAAACCCAGCACACTGCTTATTCAGATAGTGTACTTATGTAGATACACACGTGCATGCACATGCTCACCCAGCCAGAGCTTCCAGTGTTTTCTGGCCCCTGTATTACACTCAGGGGCCTGGCAGGCCCAAAACCCTCCCTGCACATTCCAGGACTTTCTGGGTATCCAGGCCCTCCAGTAGAGATCTGGGAGTCACTGGGCATGAACCTCCGCTCAGCTGCCTCTCAGGGAATTTGTCTGTGTTTCATCAAATCCAGCATATCCCTGAGAAATATCTGAGGATATTTGATGTACTGATATTTTCCTGATCATTTCCCTTATTGTTCCTTTTTAAGAGACAGCGGAAATTATTTAGATTGCTTGTTAAAAGAAACAAACACAGGAAATTAAACCGGGTGAAAATAATTTCTTAATTTTGAGGGTGCATTGAGGTGGAACAATCCTTACGAATGATAACTGAAAATGTAAACACACTGATTTCAATCAAGAGCACTTTTCATAAGAATATTTCAGTCACTAGTTGCTGCTGATCCTTTTAGAGGTGTGTTACCCATTCTGGAATATACACAACAGTTCAAGTGTTGCATAATTACACAAAACAGGGCCTATACAAGAATATCCTGTTTTGCTTCCTGTACACTCACTAGGGTGGCTCAGCTGAATCCTTGACAACATCTAGCTCCATGAAGAAAACATCAAGACTCCTTGCTGATAGGAGGTTTTTTACCTAGAGCTTCTCAGCAGTTGGGCTGTTTAGCCCCAATGTGTAAGCAGACAATCACCCTATTGTTTACTTTCTACTCAGAAGGAGCATTACTGCTTTTCCTCACTGTCCACAATCTCTGTAATCTTAGCAGTCATGTTCACTCAGCAGTAAGTCTAAATATGAGCTTCCCAAAGGAGTTTCAAATCCATGACAAAGATTAGTATCACTGTGGTTTGATGCTATCTGTGACAAATACCACAGTAATTAACATTTTAAACCACGGTCAATACCGAAATTATTTGACGAGGACTCACTCTAGCCCCCAAATCGTGAGAAATTAACAAATTTAAGGGGTATTATTATGAAGTGAATAGACTCTGGAGGACAATGTATCTTTCAAAAACCCTGTCAGCATTGCTTCATCTCATTACATATCACTATATCTTTAAAAAAAGGAGCGATTCAATTGTGTGATGGTGAATCATGAAACTTCACAAACATTCAAGGAACACACATGCCACTACAAATTAACCATTAGCACTGCATGGCATTCATCCTTTCTGTCACACACTGTGGGAAGCACGCCTTATTAGCATGGAAGCATGGAGCAATAGCATCTCAGTGTACTTAACATTCGCTTACCTTGGAAAAAAGAACACACAATTGCTGTCTTAAACAAAAACCCCAATCCTCAACATGCTGCAGATCTATTCCTTTCCACGTTTAATCCTTGGATTTAAAAATTGCAAAATTGAATCCTAAATCCTTTTCTTTCCTCTTTTCCAGTGCGCTGTTTTTTACAATGAAATTTATTTTTTGCATTTTTAATCAGCTTTAATCATAAACAAGGCAGGCATCACAATTGCAGCTATTGCAGGGTTCCCCCTTACACACTTCTTTCTTGGTTTTGAATTTCAATAGTACCCTCAACTGGGGGTCTTCCTAGACCCCAGATGTCGAATTATATGGTCTGTCCTATTCTTCTTGTAGGGGCAGTCCCGTTCCCAGTTAAGTTTCACAGGAATCTGAATAGCTATTCTGCAATCACCCATTTCTTCCTTAATTGTATTACAACTGAACATAAGTTTGATTATTAAGAAATAGTTCTCCTTGACTTAACAGTTTCTTAGAAATTTTTAGAAGTATCTGCTGATTTTACTTAGTAATATGAAGAACTCTGTGCAAAACCTTAAAATAAATCTACATTTAGCATCATTGTTCCTGTTTGAGGTCCTGTGCGGTCTATAAAATCTCAAGAAAGGGGCCCACTTCCCATACCCATCCTACTTACATGCTGTTTTATTTAAGAATCAAGAGTACATTTTACAACCACTTTGCCATGTTAAAAAAGAAAGAAACATAAAAGTGACTTTTAGAGGGAGGGTAGACCTATGTTTTGTTTTACTAGCTTCTTTCAGAGTAAACTTGTAAAAAAATAAATGTAAATGCCAAAGAATTTTGTAAACCCTAATGTAGCATTAAGCCAGAGCCTCCCACTGACCTAGAAGCAGAAATTGTATTTTAAAGGTGCGCTGCTTTAATGTACATTTTATACATATATGTATTTGAAATGTCATTTTCTCTCAAGTGTAACCCAACACTATGGAATCACACACATCTCAGAAATAACTCCTACCCACTCCTACTTCAAATAGTAACAGAGGCTAGCTGGCAGATAAGGTTAACATTGTGTAAGGTATTTAAACTAGCAGAGCAGTTCAGATATGCAGCAATGCATCACGAAGGCAAGTCATGGCCTTTGGCACCCCTCCTCATATTATTATTAATTACATAGTTCCTCATCTTATTAGTGTTTGAATGGATGTAAGAAATAAACAAAGCTGCTCTAAAGTATATTGCAGCCATACTACAGCCTGACATCTTTCTGGGATTAATAAAAGAAGAACCAGTACTACAAGTGAACTTTGGCTTGTATGTCCTCAAGGCAATTTTGTTTTTGGATAGATTACATGGTCAACTGTTATCTGGATCTGGGAGGGACCATTTCTTTAGAGATATTGAGGACCCTGTTGAGCTACATGGCAGCAATCATAACCTCCCTTGTTCTTACAAAAGAAAAAATAATCTTTTGAGCTCGACCATATCAGCAGCCCATTGAGTTATTGAATAATCTTAGACTACTGCAGACTCAGGCATAGCTCTTAGCATTCATTATGCTATGATTTACACTTCATAATCTATTTTTAAATCATAAAGATCTAAACCCCCATACATGTAACAGTTGTATCAGCATCATATCAGGTAGGTTAGGTGCTGAAGTTCATCTAACGCTATCTGAACTTGCCTACAAAGTTGTAGACATGCAAAGTTATCTGAAATTGTGCAAAAGTCTCAGCTCCAAACTTCGGATATGTTCACAAGTAATGTGTTTTTAAGCAATTCTACTGCCCAAGCAGTATGCTTTATTAGTATTATCAAAGGGATGAACTAAACTCCCATTGTTCGTGCTGTACCACTTAACAGCAACATCTGCTGGGTAACCCAGAGCTGTAATAACAGCAACCCTGACATACTGAAGTGACAGAACAATATGAGACACGGCTATGGGAAGGCAAGGGTTAGATAAGAGGATAAGAGAAGGCTTTCACATCAAAGACTTTGCTTTGCAATGACACCTACCCTTTGCTACTGCCTGTGCCATTGATTTCATGTCCGGGTTGCCAGTTCATCTAGAAGCCTCTCCAGCTTATGAGAGTTTGCACCAGAAACAATAAAGTCCGATGGCAGTTTTTTATGCCTTGGGTGAGAAAGTAGATCCATATGCTGGGGAAAATGATAGAAAAACCAGAATTATTTTACTCTATTTCAGAGTAATTTATTCTTTCAGTCAGCATTTAGTTTAAGTGCACCTCATAGTGCTAAGACCTCAAATTTTGTGGCCAAAACTTCTGTCCTCTCTAAGAGCAAAAGGGTTTAAAAACACTACATTCCCATTAGAAAGTCAGTAACAAGAATATTTGGGTTGATAGTCCTGTTCACACAGTAGTTGAGACAGGAGGCAGGGTGTTTGGTTTTTTTGTTTGTTCAATTGGTTTTTTGTGGGATATTTTTTCTTGTTGTTCTTTGGGGTGTTTTTTTTCTTTTGTTGTAGAAGGAGTATCTTTAGGGCTAAAGTCTCTGGGAGAAAAACTATTAAATACTTAGCCTGGACAAAACCTTCTTGCAGAGGAAATTTCAATTGCTTTTCAGCTGCACTGTAGTTTATTGTTTGCTTTAACTCAGGCCAGAGCCTAAGCTACATACCATGTGTCTGTTAAAAAATCATTATGATGCAATTAAAAACAATGTTTAAAGTGGAATTCCCCCCTCCCCTTCCTCTGTATAACTGTTGTATGCTTCCTCTGTGCCTTTCATGATTATCTGCATCAGCTCTGGTCAGGAGATACAGCTGTCATGAAACACTCAACAGATGGCAGTGGCTGGGTGATGCTTCATCCATTTTTGGATGCTCCACTGACATTTGAGCTCATGCCTTCTATAAATGCTGTCATGCCCCTGACTCTTTTTAGCCAACACAAGCCTACAATGTGCAGTGACAATATTCATCTTTCCAAAGGAATAGAGATAAATTGAAATGCCCTTATGAAAAGCAATATAAAATACTTAAATTTAGTGTCCTTTAAAACTTTTAACCATTATAGATAGATATGGCTAAAAAATAGATAGACTGATAAATTGGTAGATGGATCTCCTTTCTTACTGCTGTTTCATCCTTAAGCTATTTTATTTTTATAATGCTCTTCAGAGATTGAGTTAGCTTACAAAGAACAGAAATTTCTCTCCTGTTTTAGGAAACTGCTAGAACTCAAGTGCTTTGAAAAGAAATTGATTAGCACAACTTCTTTAAAAAGAAACACCTAAAAGATACAGAGTATTTTTAAGCTTTTCAGGTAGTAAAGGGTGCTTAGCCTTTAATCTTATATAATTAAGTGTCAAAGCTTATTTCTAGTGCATCATTACTGTATAGTTAGAGTCAAACTGGAAGATGCATCAGCTTGAGTACTGAAAGATACCAGATTGTCTTTATATTTTTTGGTTTTTGGGGTTTTTTGTTTGTTTATTTTTAAACAGCTTTATAATGGTGCCACCTAATATGATTGTTTGGTATGAAGAGACTGTGACAATCCCTGTATGTGTCCCACATAGGGCACTACCTTTCATGCTTACCAAAGTTCAATCCTAGTCACTGTGGCTCCTAATACAAAAACAAACAAGATAAGAGATGGAGGGAGAAGAGGTGGATAAATTCATGTACTTAATCATAGGGATTAAGAAAGACATCTTGGGAATGGCCAGTACTGGTATTTTCTCCTGACCTAGGAGAGGTGGCTACATTTTTCTCATGCTGTTTCTAGTGCAACTCATTCTAAATGCAGGATGTTCAGAGACTATCACTGCAAATGCAGATGATATGTTTAATTGCAAACATTTGATGATGCCCTTCACTATGAGGCCTATTTTTTGATGTTGTTAAGAATGATGTGCTTTACAAGTTAATTTATACCCTAACAGTGATGAAAGAAAATGTAGGGGCTGCGTTGCTTTGCCAACAGCCAAGAGACATTTAACCAGGTACTTAAGCAAGACACACCTTCTAGTGTGATGAAAAGGAAACTAAAGTTAGGGAGTATGATCTAATTCTTCAAGCCTGAACTTATATTTAGCACTGGAAGTATCAGCAGAATGATGGCATGACAGTGTGAGGGTACAATGAGGCAGGACTCACTTTTTATAGGTCAGAAATAGATTGTGTCCTGTGTGAAGTGACTGGGATCTCATAGAAACTAAGTCCACAACAACAAACACAACTCATTATTTGCTAACACAACCATGTTTGACTACCACACAACACAGCTGACTGATGTAACTGTTTACAGTTCTCAAAGTAGTCAAAGGACCTTCAGACTGCTGTCTTTTCAGTCAGATTTAAGGGCAATGACTGGAGATAGGGCAATTTCAACCACTTTTCATACTGTATTTCTGTTACACTTTAACTGTTAGAATGGTAAGGGAAAGACTCTCCGTCTATACCTGAGCCTGTAATTGATCAATAGGAACACAGCCACTTATTTGCATCATGAACTACATGGCCTGCCTCTGCAAAAGTATCATTTATTGAATATTTGATTTCCAAATTTCACCTCTAGAGACAGTAAAACTACCAAGAGAATCCAAAGCTGACATCTTAAGATAGCAGTGCCTATTGTTTTTTTATTCTTGGGCTTCACAGACAACATCCTTTCCTAGATCAGAACAGTCAGATATAACAAGTGAACTAATCTGCACTAAACAATTAATAAGCCTTTAGCCATCAGAGAGCAACAGGAATATACAGGGTTCAGGCTTGGCACCATCACACATATAACTGTATGTCTGAGCATTAGAAATGAAAGAGATGCTAATGCTGTAAATCAGAGGGTTAATCTGCTCTCTCAGTACTTAGAAGTCCTCTAGATCCTATTTTCATTATGTACCCACACCAAGAATGCAGACAGCAACTCTCATGAATTTCTGCCTTTAAGACAGCACAGTTCTCTGATGCCTCAGCAATTACCAAAGAATATGTAATACACGCATTTATCATAGTTTCACATCCCATTAAATACTTTCTTATTTAAATACTATTTATCTCATGTTGCAGATAATATGTTCTCTAGCTGTAGCCATATAATTTGCTGTTTTGCTGAATTGTGCCATTGCATTAATTATCTAATATATGAAGAGAGTAAAGCAAGAAAGTATGGTTCTTTGCAGCACTGAGTTGCATTTAGAGGCTCTTTTGTACCAGTTTCAGACACTTTATCTTACATCAAGAAAAAGGATAAGGATAGAAAAGTAACTAGAGCAGGATTTGGAACTCCTGTAACTTCTAAACTTAAGCTATGGAGAAGTCTGCAGTGCATCTGTGTAAGTCTGGATAGTATTACTATTTCCTGAAGCATTTCCCATCCCATATGTTTATCTCTCAGTTTCATGGAGCTGTATTAATGAGTGGAACATTACCAGTGGTTATAGTTTCAAGTTAAAACCTCAAGAATCACCTGTTGCACACTTCATACAAATAACAGCATAACACTGAAAGTTTTCATATAAATTCTAGTTGTAAGACAGCTCATAAGACATTGATTTTCCTTGTAAAAACGGGTAAGAGCAATCCCTTTCTTTCATATGTACATGACTGCCTTATTTCAGCACCATTAACTTGGGGAGTGGGCATTTCATGTCTTGCTTGGATCTTGGAATAATGAGGTTATAGAAGTTTGAGCTTGAGAGCCATATGGTAATGCTTCTTTTGTTAGATTAATATTGACTATATAACAATATAAAATGATAAAGGACTGAGAGCAGAAACACTGGAAAAAAGCAGTAACAAACACCCTGCAAACACACAAAACAGCAAAGCTGAGCAAAAAAAAAAACCCTTGCTGCAGAGATTCAGAAGTCACAGCTGATCCGTTTGAGCACTCTGAGACTACACACAATAGGGAGCTTTCCAGTACTAATCTGTTGTGACATTTTATAGAAACTAATTCTTTCAGACAAATAAAGGTCTAGTTTGGAACAATTTTTATTCAGGCCATCAACATCATTCCTGATTTGATGTGATTTTTCAAATAGCATACGTTTTTCTGTTTGTGGGCTTCAGATCCTGCATAAAAGCAAGATAAGACTAGCAAATGCAGCATTCACAAAAAAGCCAAGATAGCAGGCAGGTAAAATTTAACAGATTTTAAGGCAGGACAAGCGCATAACGGGGAGAATTTTCATCAAGAACAGAGTTACCAATTTCTATATATTTGGTATGTGTATGTCTATTCACACATATGCACACACATCACGAATTTTAGCACAAAACTGTTTTATTGCTTCCTCAGCTGCCTGTATGCTGATCACCAATAACTGGCTGAAAACCTAAAAAAAAAAAAAGTTTTTTGAGAGAGGTTTTTTTGTGTAGCTTGAGGCTTTAGTAGCCCTTCTGTCCATGTTTCACTGTGCTATTCTGAAGACCAACTCTTTGCATGTGAGAAGGCAGACCCTGGTGATTTAGGCAGGCCAACAGTACAGTACTATTACTCAGCTGATAGTTAATGATTTTCCATTTAATGCAGTTCATTTTTCATAACCCAGGGTTCAAACAGAGCAGCTGCTATTAGGGATGTAACGATATTGAACTTCAGACCAAAGGCATAGGAGAGCTTCTTTCATAACTGTAGCTACTGGACCCATCTGGCCACTTCACTTAAGTACTGCAAATGAAGGAGAGAAACACTTTGCTTCCCATCAGCGAGGTCCTGAACAGAATACATAATTATTCAGAATAAAGGCTTTCCAGTAAAAACTAGCTGCATTAACAACACACTCCCCAACTTTGGTGGATGAAAACAATTCAATCCACTTTATTACCTAAAGAACACTGAAGAATTTAGAAGCATGTAAAAAGGGAAATCATGCTTACTTTGAATAATTTTTAATACCAGCATCCTCCAAGTCTCATCGTGAGGAAACTGGGTCAGTGTTTCTAAACCATTTTCTTCTGGAAATGAAAGATTAATTTTTGATTTACCGCCACTTTGAAACAAGAAGGGGGGGAGAGAGAAAAGAGTGTTTCTAGGCTCGTAGGACACAGCAGAAGCTTACATATGTTGTCCTTCTGGTAGGAAACTTTCAGTATAGAGGCATGAGACTTGCTGTTCCTCAGTACCCCATCTCTGAGAGTTTTAAGTAGAGTAGTATTCCCCCTCTCCAGCAAACTCTAATGAAATGCAAGTCTTAAGACTTGCTTTACATTTCTGTTTCCATCACTTTGAAGGAGGCGGCCTTCAAGTGCTAGAAACATTATCAAACTCCTTACTTTTAAAAAAAGATCAGTTAAATAAAAAATCCTTTCCTTGTGCAATAATCTTCTATTTTCATTTCTGTTGTAGAGATCTGACAGAAATTAGATTATGACAGAACTGCATTTACCACCAATTTCTACCAACATCTGTAAATTAGGATTTTCAAGAAAAGAAGTGGATTATGTACTTTCATTACAATTACAGGACTCCAGAACAACAATTGTTGCCTAGTTATGATTATACCTAATCCTTTCATTGCCCACAGTGGACTAAAAAATTTCATAGCTTAAATGTGAAAGTAGGTGTCTTTTGTCATCAGCAGCTTTTAAAGCAGAGGTATCCACGCACAAAGCAATTTTAAATTACAGGAATCTATGTCAGGACTTACATGCAGCTTCATATCTTCTGGGTTCTCTCCACATCTAAGAACACAAAATCACTTCACAATTATCATAGAATTCCTTCTCAATATTGACTGCAATTTTGGTGTTATCATATTTACTTATGAAATCTCTTAAGACTATATGACACCAAGCATTGCTAGAATTTATGTCCACATTCCAAAATCAGTTCTGGATGGGTTTTCCACTGCTTGTGATATCCAATATTATTATTGTTCCAGAACACTGGGAATAGCTGAGTCAATTCACCTCCCTTTTCCATAAACTCCCAGTTTTCAGTCCTTCCTTTATCCCCAAGAATGCTAACTCCAAAATGCATAATTTAACTCAGATATAAAAATTTATAAAAGAAATTAATAATAAACTTGAAAATAGTTTTGCTAGATCTAAAACGTATTCTGAATTATTAGAATATCTTTTTCTAGTCTAGGTTGGTTCTCAAAGACACAACTTTACTTCTAAGTGTTGATTTCCCTTAAAAGTTAAACAGGATAACCACATACAACTCCTTGCCAAGCTTTATCAATTTTATATTTCCAAAATCAGGTTATGTTAAGCTTGGTCTTTTTCTGTGTATTTTGTAAGCATCTCCATGTCCTGTCTTTCCCTTAGACTTCATCCTTCAGACACACATACATATGAACTATTGGGGAAGCACTGGAATGTTTTTTCTTCTATAAATATTAAACTTATTCCCACACAAGTTTATGAAGTTTCATTCAGCATCCTCCTTGGTTTTTCCTCTGCTAGCTTCCAAAACTCAGATGCTTCTTTAAATGCTTTTGATTTGTGTGATTAGCAGTTTCCACTGGGTAGCTGTGGTAAAAGAAGTACTTTTTCCAGTGTTTGTAAACAAGAATGGCAGAAGAAAGCAGAGCCTCTCCTCCTCCCTGCTCCTGCTGTTTCTTGGCATCCCAAGGGTCTTACACAGCCCATTCTTCCATGCAAGATGGACTAAAGAACAGCTTAATTTCTGTTTTATGGTTAGCCTTGTCCAAAACCTGCTCAGGTGATCCCTAGCCCTAAGAAGACCTCAAGACTGTAAGCATTTTCAATTCAGGTAGCAGAAGTCCATAGATGCCAGAAGGGTTGTGTTTTTTTCTTACACAGGTCAGACAGTGCTTGGAGCCCTCACAGGTAATCCTGATCTTTCAGATTTCTAGTCATTGCAATTCAGGAAGTTTCTTACAAAGGAACTGAAGTACCCTGATACCCTAAAGATTTCTAAATTTTCCTTATGGAGAAGGACTCCAAGTTCTGAATCCACAAATTCTTTCTCATTCAGCAAAATACTCTCTCAGTACACACACAATGCCTTTGTTTTGGGTTCACAGAGCCCTGGTTATTTTCATAACTGCTTAGTTTATGGAAATTTTGGTATTTTCCAGATTTTGGTTGCCATGACTAAGTACATTTAAGTTGGAGTTTTGAGGTAGGTTCTTCCCAGCTTCATATATAGACAGGCCTAGTAGATTTTCATGTAAGAAATTACCTTAAAGGGAAATCACAAGTCATGCCCTTATTATAACAGTCACCAAAACCAAGTGGAAGTCTACTGATGTTGTCCTCAGCACAGAGAAACAAGCTTTTACCTCTGCAGCAGTTTAAAAGAAGAGAGCTTAATGTCTCATACATAGGGAGTAAAAAGGCTGGAACTATTGGATAAGAGCAGGGAAAAAAGGACCACAGGGATAGAAATAATTTTGCTTTTAAGTGCCTAGACACTTAATTTCAGAAGAATCAAGGCTACAAATGCCATCTGGTAAATAGTACCCAGGACCGGGATTACCTGTTGCAAACTGAGACATAAATACACCCCTATGATACAATGAGTAGGTGTGAGCTGAGAGAGAGCATCTCAGCATTAAGTCACCTGCTTTGACACACATTCCAATGGCCACCCTGTGACCAGGATTATGAATGCCATTTATCAGGATCTCCTCCTATGCACATTTCAGTGGCATAAGTATAGATTTGTTTTTATGATATTGGCAGATGCTACAGGAGGTGGGGGAAAGGAGAGAGAATATTCCACAGACACATAGGCTATGAACATGGAAGAATAACCAATCCAGCCCTCAGCTTTTCCCTTTTAAATTCTGTTACCTTTCAAAGAAACAGGCCGAGAACCTTGCAGGTCAGGCAGTCTGTGTGCTTAGGCCTGACCTATCTATGACAGAGCAATTTATCTCATATAGTACTCAAATTCTTCTTCAGACAGCTTTTCATTTGTTAATGCATTTGTTGTGTTGATTAAATAGTTTCGTACTTATAACAGAGACACTGTCACACTTCACAGCCCTGCTACACTGACACCAATGTGTGGGCAAATATGAGTCATTCCTTCCTGCATACTCAAGTCTAGCTCACTTTTCACCTATGTCTGAGCACTTTTTGAACTTTTCAGTACTCTTGTGCTGTGTTTTGTTTTTGCCAGATACATCGGCTCTAAATTACCCAAGTCTGATTTTTATGCCTCTATTTGAAGTTCTTAGATCCTGTTCCTCAGAACTATTCACCTGTTCTTAGCAACATTTGTGACATTTGCCCACCAAATATATATTAATAGAAACTTACAGACTAAGCTACCGTTGTTTCCTCATGAAAAAAAAATAAAATTACTAGCCCACCCTACATCATTTAAAGCCTTTCTAGAGACTTCATCAAGACAAACTCAACTTTTCACCCAGATTTCATTAAAAATATTTTTCATTAATGCATATGTGATTTAGTAAGACTATTGATATAGTTTGGATTTCTGTAAAATACAGCCTCTGAAAATTGACCAACACACTAATGCAATCACAGCAGTAAAGATACATACTATAGTTTTATAAAGAACTACATCTTGTTAGCATTTTTTTCTCAAACTTCTAATTACATTTCAATCAAGATTTGCCCACTGCTTCACTACTTCTTCCTTTATTTTTCTACAACTAGATATTAAGCACAAAAACTAGAACAACTGGAATTACAAGACAAGTAGCATGCTTTTCCATTTTCTAGGAGAAAAAAATGAGCCCAAAAATAAGCTCAAAGTCTTCATACAAGCACTGTATTGTATGAAGAACATTGTTTCTTAAAATTTATGTGTGCTAATGTTCCACCCAAACTAATTATCCTATGTGTTAATTTTATACAAAGATTTGAATCAAAAGATGAGTTTTTTTTGTGTTATACTCAAAAATATAAAGACAGATAAAATGAAATGAAATGACCTTTAAGATCCTAACATTTAGATACATCCTCCTCCCTTCCACTAAACTGACTTTCCCAAATATTAACTACTGTAAGTTTCTGGTAGTTCTCAAGGAAAAAAAAATGCTTTACAGTAAGATTTCTTGGAAGCAAAAGGGGAAGTAGGGGTATTAAATTTTTTTGGCAATGCCATCTCTTAGGACTGACTATTTAGATCATCAGTCTAAAACAAAATTTGGCTTTGGATAAAAATAATCTGACATCTGAGTTTCCATAGAAGACCTCAATTCTGTTGTTACTTCCTCCAAATATTAAAATCAACCCATGACCTCAATAAGAAAAATACGGACATTGGAAGAGAGGAAGATCATAATTAAAATTGACTGCAGGAGAAAAAAATGTGTCCTTAATTACACTTATGCAAAGTATTTACAGGCTGAACAGAAGACATACTTGCCTGCTTCATATCAGATTGTTTCTAAGGAAGAAACTAGCAATATTTGTTTGGCAACCACTTATTTTGTAATGAGGTCAGCATGTTCACTTAATTTGTTTTTCTCATTGTAATAGTCCCACACCTTCAACTAAAGGCCAAAGACTATTATTCCATAGCATTATTAAGAAGATTATAAAAATACAGAACAGAGGTTGCTCAAGACTGTAATACAGTGGACAAAGGCATTTGACAACACTGAAAACTAAAAGATTTATAGCTAATGGTGGGTATTTGATTATACACAAGAAATATTCTGTAAACATATGTAAATTACTCAGCATACTTAGCTGTATTTTAATAATTTACATTTAATCTGGCATTTCTCATATGCTACCAACAGTAGAAAATAACTAGTATTGTTTCATTATACATTGTACAAATTCACGTTACTAATAATTCAGGTTTTCTTCCTCAGTACTGGATGGACAACAACTTGCTTATCACGTGCATTTTGGCTGAGAAATGTTATTTGTGCAGAGGAAATCGACTGCAACAATTTTCATCTCTAGCTGACAAATGTCAGAAATACTGCAATGTAATAAATACTGTTAGCTTGGAAATACTGCAATGTAATAAAGGCATTATTGGTCAGTAGTGACTGGATAAAAGCAACATGGTCAGGTAGGCTTTTAGATGCAGCATGAATTGGAGAATGGGGAAACCAAGACCAAGTCAAAAGACTTTTTCCTTTCCTTGAGTACTAGGTGTCAATCTCAATATGATGAGCATAGGAAATTATTTCTATTTGTGATTGAATAACAATGATACCTCTTCCTTTATTTAGGGTCCTTTGATCTTTTTAGATCAACTGCTTTAAAGGCTTTAGATGAAGACTACTCCCTCACATCCACCTACCACTGACAGGCAATCAGCCTCTGGGATGCCAGCGAAGAGTGCCAGCAGTGCCAAATAGCTGGTTCCAGAAGGGGAAGTAAAAAAGAATTAATCCAGCTGAAACTACAGGGGAACAGCAGAAAGGACAACATAATGACCCAAAATGGAACTTGGCCAAGATACCAGGCTTAACAATCATGCAAGGAGCTGAGCAACTGTTAGAGTTTAGTTTTGTGTCTCATCAGCCACAATAAACCGAGCCAAAACATCACTGCTGAGCCCTGTGCTGATGAACTCATTTAGTCCTCCTCTTGCTTCTCTAAGTGGCAAGAGGTGTCATCTATTAATTTGCCAACAGCCCCGACTGCAACACCCGAGTCTCTATTGTTCTCCTTTCCAAGCCATGCACAACCCAGTTTACTTAATAGAGGATGACAAAGTCGCAAGGCACTATGGCTAAAGAGACAGGCATCTGAGAGGATAATGATCTGTCAGCAGGGCTGTGGCAAAAAGAATTTACATGAAGATTAATCAATGTTTACAGCTCTTCTCATTTATGAGAACAAGCTGTTGTTCCTACCTGCCACCAATTCTATGATTACAAAAAAAAAAAAAAAAAAAAAAAAAAAAAAAAAAAAAAAAAAAGAAAAAGAAAAAAAGAAAAAAAAAAGAAAATTAGCTTTTTTTTTTAAAATCTGAGGCATGGGAATATTGTTCTATAGTTCCATATGCACTGCAAACATCAGTTTTAGTATGTATAAATCCATAATTTCTCTTTAATAGGGGACCTATGTTTCTCAGACTTTGGATGCATCATTTACATACTGCTTGAAAGTAATTGCAAACTATGGTAAGATTATCTGAGAAAAAAAAACAAACGCCACCAAAACCCCAAAGCCCCAGAAAAACCTGCTCACAATTTGCCTCTATGAGTTACAACAGCTGTCATGATTAATGGTGGTTTGAGAACTGAGAAATCATATCTTTCAGGGTTTCTCTAATTCAATAAAACAAGCGAGTGTGTATTTTTAAGAGGCAGCACAAAATTAGAGGTGATATGACAGAACACGCAGTAAGATCTGTACAAAGTAGGCTATGAGGAACTTCTTAATAACCTGAAAACTGGAACATGAATTTAAAAATGAACTTATTGATTTCTACATTGTATTTACAAGCACTTTGTTGTGAAATATGAATTATAGCTTTCTATGCCAGGGGAAGCCCTGAGCCCCAATGGAATCCACCCTAATGAGAACAAGTGGGTGAATGCTGCTCACTTCACTCAGTCATTGCCCAATAAAGATGATAGGTTTATACTCCATGCCTGCCTAATGAGAGTAACTCTCACTTCTCCATGTCTCAGTCTTGGCCACAGCACCTGGGTAGGTGGCAGAGCAGACATTAAAGCTTGCTGCCTTCACCCTTCCCTCCTACCATAAGGGAGGATCTGCACCACATACCAACCTTAGGGTGGAACAAATCCAGGATAACCCAATTACAGATGATAAAGTTACTCTAGATCTACACAGCTTTCATTAAGACAGGAATCCCTCTTAGGACAAGCCAGCATGAAATGGGACTAATTTGGCATGGGTTTAATAGGCAGATCCACCAGTTGGCAATTTCTGTTTTCGTCTCTGCCTCGTGGGGTTTGCAGTGCCTGGGTAGGATGGTGGCTTCCCAGTGCCACTGGGGAATGCCTGCAGGCCTCACCCCGCTGCTTCTGAAAGGAGCAGCCTCTTTGCCCGCCCTTCCCTGTGATAAACTCCTCCGCAAACACGGAGTCAGGGCAAAACAATGGCAAGTGACAGTGACTGAACTGTATAAACATGTTGACAACTGATTAAGCAAAAATAAAACAAGACTCGAATAGCTCTTCTGCATAATTCCCGATTTGCATAACCAAAAGAGTGGCAAGACTCCAGCCACCGTTCATTTCCTGCAGCAGCCAGAATAATGCAGTTCGGAGCGCTCCTTTGCCAACAGGAATTTCAGAACTCCGCAGGGCATAAGAGAGCCTTGCAGCCGGCCAGTGAGACAGCAAAGCCTCCCGTCATGGTCACAAAGGGGCAGCAGGGTTTTGTTGAAGCTGCTCCTCGGGAGACTCACAGGAGCACAAGCAGGCTAAAGGCCACAACAACAGGCAGCAGAGACACCACATATTAGAGACCTGAACAGGAGACAAACTGCAGTGCCCCAGCCGCGGTCAGCACTTCATCTAGGAAATTACCTCAGCTAAAGGAAGAACGCATCCCAAGGTGTAATAAAGCAAAAACGCATGTCTCTTGCGAGACAAAAATCAGTGAACCACTAACCTTGAGCTGAGAGGCTATTATCTAATACTATTCTGTGGTTTCTAAAGCATCTCTACTTTTGGGCAGTAACTGCCAGCTCTGTTCCAACAAAACCAAAACTAGAGAGAATTTAATCACTTTGCCTTGACTTTGAAGTGATTTGGGCTGTGCTTCTTTGGTTTGAGTTTTATAGTTTTTGGGGTTTTTACATTATTATCTCCACATGATCCAATATGGAAATTGATGTTCCTTTAACAATTAAACAGCAATGCCAACAAAGTCAATATTGTGGCATTACTGCAATTGGAATAAACTCTTGCTGTCAAGACAGGAGTGTTGCAGGTTGATTACAAAGCCAGTAGGTTGTATAAATGCTGAGGTCAGACTGATGCTCATTTGAAGACAGAATTTTAACTGTTTACATATAAGCACAAATAAGCTCAGCAGAAATATGACCATCTTTCAGGGTGTGAAGATGCATGCACTGTTTGGCCAAAGCTGCCTTCCTCCTCTAAAGCTGCTTGAAGCTATTTAGGAAACTCAGCTTAATGGGGTATTATTGAAAACTATTAGATTTGTGATCTCTTTCCTATAAAGTAGTTGGAAAACATTCCTGCTAATACCATAGCCACAAAATAAGTTAGAACAGGTCACTTCCTGATGCTCCTAACATGGGCACTACAGTAGGAGAGTTTGCAAGGTCACGACGATATAGCAGCCTTCATTAATTCAGTTCTCCTGGACAATAAATGACTAACTTTTTAATTTTTTGTTTGTTTGATTTTAGAGAGGATCTTGCTTTCATCCATAATTTCAAGACCTCCTTTATGTGAGAAAAAGAGAGTTAGGTTGAGTTTTCTTCCTCAGCCAGAGGCAATGTGTTGTAATATTCGTCTGCTTTTAGCTTTCTGAAAGCTGAAATGTCACAGCTTGTCTCCTCCCCATGCCTACTGCAGCAGGACCAGATATTGAAAAAAAGTTAAAAATAGTAATCTGTACAGGCTGCCTTGTTTCCAGGTATCTACTTTTTAAGAACTCTGCTAAAATTTAGGATCAGGCCAGTTGTATTCAAAGTGTTTAGATTTGGTTGACCATTCTCAACAGTGGCTTATGCTGCCCTTTCCCTGTACACATCCTCCCCTAATGCTTGCACCCCAGTCTCCAGTGCTCAACTACTGTCACAAAGAGCTGTCTATCCCTACTCCTTGTGCAGCGAGTTCCATAAAACCAAACCTGGATTTGTTTAGCTGAATGTTTCCTCCTCCTCCTCCTCTCCCCCAAACCTCTTGGCACAAGTTTACCAGCCTTCCCTAGCTGGTTGCTGGTTAGTATTAACCCCTGAAAGCACCCATGTTCCTAGTGCACTTTGTACTTCCCTTGGCTACTAATTCCTGAGGAAGGATACCCTGAAGTGATAGCACTTTTGTTTCCCCACCTCAGCTGTCCTGAAAAGCCTGGACTTCCTTGGAAGCAGGAAACACAGACAGCCTGAGGGTTTTGTGCATCTGCATAAACACCACAACTTTCTCAAGTCTGGCATGGATGCCACCATATGCAAAGAGAGGTTCTAAAAACTCAGGAAACAGAATTTGGCTGCTTGTGAGTCCACTGTATTTTCTGCTAAACCAGCCCATTCTTTGGTGTGTCTCCCATCCCTTGCCGTTACTCCCACAATTGATCAAAATATGTGACCCCGGGATCACAGACTCCGACCACAGTCCCTGCCAAATCCAAGCCAACAACTCTCAAAAAAGAAAGGGAGCAGGAAACAAAGAAGATATGGAGGGAGAGAGGCAACTTCCTGTACCCCCATCTTGACAGGTTCCAGGTCCTCAGAGGATGCTTTTGCCCTACTTCTGTGGTTCAGTGTCAATTCTCAGAAAATGAGTGTTAGAGCCCCTTCAGTAATCTAAATAAAGCTACAGGATTATGGCGGTGATGATTCATGACTGGAGCAATGAAGATGTTTCCATGACAGCCATGAAATATATCCAAGATTTCCTGTTTAAAGCTAGCATGAATGACCAGTATTTCTGATGGGAAAGATAAGCTGATAATTCGAAATAATTGAGGAAAATTACTTAAACTCAAGTATCAAGAGACAACTTCACCAAGGTTTTTATCAGTGGTCTGCCAGTTCTTGAAGAACAGCCACTAACAGTGAGATAAGAGCCTAAGATAAGAGATAAGGCAAACCCCAATTACTGGATGTGTGTGCATTGGCACACCAATGCATGCAAAGAGCTGCATGTATACCCACATGCAAACCCCTCTGTAATAAGGTCCTGCATTAGCACACCCATCTAGTGATGAGGGTTTTCTTCCTCCAGATTTCTGATTATCAGTATCTATGCCGCTACTTTGGGAGTTTCTTTATTTAATTGGCATGAAATCTTTGGAGCCCAGCTTTCTTATCTCTATTATCCAAACACGGTGAAGAAACTGACAGCAGATCTCTATCAGCTAGATACGTATGACCAGTAGAAATGATTAGATTTCCATGCTCTTTAAAAAGCAGAGTTATTAGAGAAAGTTAATTTAGGTTTCTTTTAAGGAACAAAAAACCTTTTAAGCCATGAAAACACCTGTTATTGTTGAGCAAAGTGAACATCTAATTTGGACTGTAAATAACATATTGACATTTTCTCACTAGTTTTTTTTTACTACTTTTACTGTAATTCTGTATTTCTGAAAAAGAAATTCAGAGGTGAGAAAGTGAAATAATTGGAAATTCTTGATCTGCTAGGATACACCCCTTCCATCCTAGACACCAATTGAATTTCTTTGTTTACACATCTACAAAAATTCCACTTTTGGATCCTACTTTGGCTGAAGAAAATATACAATCCATAATACAGTTTGTTGTGGGTTGACATATCACATAGATGAATACTTTGACCTGCATCAAAGCTAGCATTGACTTGAAGTTATTCATAGAATGCCCTTGGATAATATGATAGCTTGTACATGAATTCAGCCCAGAGTCATTCTGAAGGCAGTGATGACAAAAGGTGTCTATCCTAACTTTTGACTTTTTTTTTTTTTTTTTTTAATTAAAGAAAACTGGTATCCGCTTTTTTCTTGCTGTTGAAATAGCCATGGAATAAATCACACAGCTGAAGTCTGGGTGTACATGTAGCAGTATACATTTACTGACCACAGAGAAAAATCTGAATCCAAACATACACCAGTACTATTAAACTCTCAATAAATTACCTTGTTGATAACTTAGGCGTTAGTATATAATTATTAGTGAAATGGCTTAGTATTTAGTCTAACCACAAACTGAAGACACAGATTCCAGTATGTTATTCCTTACTGTTATTAACTACAGACAAAAAGGCAATCTTTAAAATGCATTTTTTAGGAGAGCCAACCCAGGGAGAAAGAAGGGAAGGAGATTTGAGACGTCTTACAAGCTGTTTGTATTTTCCTAGTGCAGAACTAAGGCAGCCCTCTTAAATTTACAGCAGCTCTTGAGGATCTTGAAAGGAAGTTTACCACACCTCTGTGGCCCAAGATACCATTGCAAACACGCATCACTCCGTTAATCCTAGGCTGAAAAAAGGGAAAACACATCTTTTGTCCCACTCCAAACCTTTACTCTGAGAATACCATTCAGGGCTTTGTGAGCAGGAGAGAATTTTTATAAAAACAGAAAGAAATAAAATAGCCAGATCATTTAAGAGAGTACCTACTTTTAAGGAAGAGTCCACACAAAATGTACAATTTGAACAGTTTAAGTTCAGATATCAGAATATTAATGATATGAAAAATTAAATTTAGCCAAATAACTTCATAAAAATCTCAAATAATGTGAATTCTTTCATCTACAGAGAAAAACAATGAATCTGAGAAATGCCTTTTTTGAGAACATACCCTCCCAATCCATCCAGAATAAATACATTCAGAGCAAACAGTGCAAAGGATAGAAAATACATGGCCTTTTCTCTCAGATTTCTCAAAGAAGAAAATAATGAGGCACAGGAAGACAGATTTATGTTGTTTCATGAGACATTATTCTCTTTCTGCCTCTCTTAAATTTGCTTTACTTCTAAGAACAATAAAAAGTCACTGAAGAGTTGACAAAAGGTTTCTCAACAGATACACAGAATTAATCAATGAACAGGACATAGGGCTGGATTTCAAGGAACATAGTTTTACTCTGGCCTTTTTTGTCAGTTATTTCACCTCTCTGTGCCTCAGTTTCCCTGATTATAAATAGGATTAAGTCTTAGAAAGCCATTTCGTATCCAGGGAATGTAAAGTGCTATTATGCTCATATTATAAATGGAAGAAAGTTTTGACCTTTAAATACAAGTCTTCAGAAAAAAGAAACAATGACAATTGTCTGTTTATTTGAAAATGGCCACTTTATACCTTTAACATCCCATTAAAAATACAGAATCAAAGCCTGGCTTTGATACATGTGTGGTATTACAATCCCTTGTTGCTGATAGTACTTTTTAATGTTAAGAGCCTGGTGGCTAACATACGTTTCCTCTGGGTGCATTCCCATATTCCTCTCCACTTTGGGAGGCAGGCTCTTGTTGCTGCTCAGATATGTATCCCACATCTTGTAATCATTAATGTACTCGGGGGAAAAGGAGGGGGCAAGAGGACGTTGTTTCAAAGTATGTTTCTGCCCAATTCGTTTTGGCTTAATTTGAAGACCAAAGCAGAGCTCTATTGAAGCACGTCCTTCCTCAGTCATTTATCATGCTTCCCCTTCCCCACTGCTGAGCTCAGACACTAAGCAGCTATAATACAGCTTTGGGTAGATTAGAGAGCAATTTCTCTGCTCGTTCTTATTCTAATTTTTGTTTAGATTTTTAAACTTTCTTAATTGTTACAAAGGTCAGTGGATTGGCAACATAAAGGTAACAGTATTATTAAACTGCTGCTTTACCTTGCGGCTAAGTGAACAGAAAGAATATTTCCCTAATAGCTTTAAAGAGCAGGCAAGAATCTAACTCAAAGGTTCCAAGTATGGGGAAGGAGTAATAAAAGAAAAAAACCTAAGAATTTCCAACCCTAGGATGATGGGATAGAATCAGTGCCAGCCAGTCCAGACCTGATAAGGGTAATGGACAAAGTAGCAATTTTCCCACCCCACTCCAACCCCCACCCCCGCCACTGCCCTAGACTACTTTTTTCAGAGACAAGTCTGGTTTTCAAGGGCTCGGAGACAGACAAATAGAAGAAAGACCTTGGCTAATTATTCTTCCTCTAGGAAGTCTTCTGCCCTAAGCAACCATCTAGTTTGACTATGTGACTCTGGCCCTAGGAGTAACTACACTGGGAAGGGCTGGGAATGTGACTGGTTAAGATTTTTACAGCTGATGCCCAAATACAGGACAGAAAAGCTTCAGAGAAGTGCAGAATTATCAGAACTAGTGCACTGAACCAGATAGATCTTTTGATGTCTCATTCTGCAGTTCTGAGGGCACTTCCTGTGCCAATGGTAAAAATCTGCTCCCCCAGCCTTGCTCTGTTTACTGTTGGCAACACACAAATCCCTGTAAATAGCTGCACCCCTCTCATTAGGCAAAAATATTGTTTAGCAGTGAGACTGAAAAGATCAAGGAAATCATTATTTTAAGAAGCCCAACTTGTCCCTCTCTCCAAAACCAAGAACTGCATAGGCTTACTGTAAAAATTCTTGTTAAAGGGGGCCTCTGTGCTCGTTTGCCAATAAATAGGCTTGTTTGTCCTTCCCTGGTATGATGTGTTTATGCCAGTAACATGAAATATCATCAATAAATAAACCAGAGGGAAAAAAATTAGTCCTTTAAATTAAACCAGAAAGATTTTCCTGATTGCTTATACACTGTGCAGTGTGTATAGAAAGAGGCAACTACCTGCAGAACATGTCTACCCTGAATACGTAGTTATAAAAACTGATTATTTTTGTGCATTTTACTACCTGAGTGACTAACAATTGATTCTTACATCCAGCAGGTTTTTAGAAACTGTAATTGCATTCTTCCCATAAACTGTCTTGAATATTTCCCCATAAGGAGAATTTAATATTTCAGATAAAAATCATAGGAATTAAGACAACAGGCTAACCTTTGTCCAGATATCATCTTAACTCCTGATAATTTGAGGTATCTCTCTCTTTATTTTTGCATTCACAGTTTGTGCCAGATCCTCACTGTGTAGTGAAACCCTTTAATGTTGGACTGTGTTCATTCCAAACCCAGAATGAAACAAAGCAATAGTTCTGTGGAATTGCACCACTAGCCATTTAAGCTACTCCCAGCTAACTCTCTGGCACTGTCTGGTACTACTAACACAGCAGACAGCTGCCCAACCCCCTTTTCCTTTTTCTTCCTGCTGTTAAGCTACACCTATCTGTAGATCATCGAGCCTTTCTGGACTTATAAAAAGATTTGTGCCAGACTATATTTCTTGGCTTTAACAGTTAGCTTCCTTTCCAGAATACACATGCTGCTTTACACATACTTTTATTACTGACATCATGAGAATACATGTCTACTATGTTTAAATTTGGGTGTTAACTTGATTTCGCTTCTTCCATATGTGGATGATGTGAGACTAAAAAAGCAAATTAAGAAGCTGTTACCTGCTTGAACCATTTCCCCTGCCCTTTCACAGGGGAAGTGATAGTCATCTCAAACAGCAGGCAGCCTCCAGTCAGGACAGTTTTACAGAAACCTGAGTTTCCATGTATTTGAATCGTATCACTAATGCAATCATATTCACTTTGCATTTTATTAAGTGATTAAAATATTACTACACACAAAAATAGCACCCATCCAACTTTGCTTGATTCTCAGTTGGACATACTATGAAGCAAGCTTTTAGAAGTAACTATTAACAGTTGTAGGTTCTTGCTGAGTTGTGTCTCATCAGGACTAAGTAACAGATATTTCCAAATGTCAAACACACAAGACATAGGGTGGTCCCTATTAATCAGGGCTCATTTAAAACCATTACTGTTGCTCCCTATGAACTTCTTGCACTATGAGAGTTTCTAAAAAATGGTCGGAAATAAGCAGTACCTTGTATAAATCCACATTCTACTGAGCGAAACCAGATGAGGACTCAGACATTCAAACAGAAGATCCTGGTGTTCTCAATGAGCCATACGGGAAGGTTTGTTTAGTTTATTTCTATTCAACACTCTCTCCATACAGACTATTTCTAAGGCTCTCACTATGTTTGCCTAGACTAGGAATTGGATTTAGCTCCCAGAATGGGCCTTTTATTTATCAGATTCTGCAACCACACCAGTCCAACCCATTTATTTCCCAGACCACATGATTTATGGGATCAAGCCTAGATCAGCCAGTGGAAGACCAAACTCCCACTTTCTTGCAAGAGAAGACTATCATTCTGTACAATCAGAATTTATTAAAAGGAGGAGATATTTTTCTTATTGTCCTTTGGAAACTTACTCCATGAACATTAAGAACATAGGCAATTGGCTGTTTACAGGCAAACAAAGCTATTTCTAGGGCCATGATTAGATAATATGAGATGCTCAGCAGCAAAAACGGTTTAAATTTTCTGTCATCCTTTTAGTAATCTTTCCCAGCTCTTTCTTGTAAAAATATTGTGTTAGAAAATCTAAATCAGTTCCCAGGTTCAGTTCTCTCATGCTGATACTGGTTCAGCTGAGAAAAAACCTGCAAGGGCATAAACAGAGAGCAAATAATAGCTAAAAACTGTTTACACTGCTATTGACTCTAAAGATTTCATATGAAAGTGTAGCCTAAATTTAACTTCTTATCCTGGCTTTAATCTGAACCAGCCACCCTTCTTGTGTCTGCAAAATTACTCAGGAAATGTCTGAGATTAAATTTACTCCCACATAATTCTCTGACTCTCCAGTTTGCTCGGGGACAAGAGACATGTAAGAGTAGCCCTTTTGACAATGCTTGAACATTTCTTTCTCCAGGAAATTGTTGTAGTGGGAGGTAGCAGGAGCATATGAAAACAAGAAAGACTATTTAAAAGGGAACCAAATTCTTCCTATATATCTGAAATTAACAGGTAACTAATGAGTTAAGTCTTAGATTAATTCTGCTCTGTATTAACACCCAGGATTTTCCATTTACAGGTACCACTTTGCCTGGCAAATACCCGATTCCTCAAACTAAACAAAAAAAGTCAGCAATTCTTTAATTTGTTTCCATGAATTCGTGGGGAGGAAAAGAATTTAATAGCAAAATATAATACTAACACAAAATATAAGTATGATGAAAATAGATTGCTGTTTGAAGATTGATGCTATGGTTCCATTATACATCATACAGGCTTTTTATGGTAGGTTACCTAAGGACTGTGGAATAACACAGATGAATAGGGTATTAGAAGCTAGCAGGATCTCAAATATAAAATGGATTATGGTAGGGCTGAATGTTTGTGGTTCCCAGGCTATTGGCTGTAGTACAATCCAGAAATAAATTGAGTCAGTACTAGCTGTGCTATGGCATAGCCCTTTTTTACCAAGAAATACCACTTGAAACTCAGTTTGAATTTAAACAAATTTAAACTTTTACCCATTTGAGATCTTTTCACAAAGATAGAAATGATGTCAGAGAGCAATATGTCATCTTGGAAGTGTTACAGTTCAGGTAATATTGACCATGAGGTGAAATAGCTCTTCATACAATACAACGGAAAGTATGGGAGTAACAGTTCAAAGAACTGCATTTGAAAGGATAAAATTAGCTATATATATATAGCTAATATATAGCTTCCTAGCTATAAGTAGCATATTGAATCTCAGTTAAATCAGCTTCTTCACCAGGTATGAAACTCTCCCCTTTCTCTGTGTCAACCCCTTGCTGCTCCCCTCAATTAAAATTAGAAAAAAAGCAAGCCAACACAGAAATATTCCTCTATATCTAAATTCCCAAATCCTGCAGCTTTAGAAGACCTTCGTTTCATCCTTCTTTGTATTACAAACTCAAAGGCAGAACTAATAAAAAGAAATAAAACAAGATGATGCTATCTGTTTCCCACTGGACTTAGAAGTACTTCAACTCAACCACAGACCCACATCACATTACTGGGCAAGGCATCTCAAATAACAGACTCCTCTAGGGAGGACAGAATAAGTCTTCTGTTGCGAATTTACCTCCTGCTTATTTAATGCAGACTGATAAACCCAAATATGCCCCTTTTTGGAATGTGGGATTAGTTCTGAAATGCCACTCTAACACAGATAATTCTTTCTTGCCTCCTTGAGGGTTTATCTGCCAGGCTAGATGCTTGGTTAGCATTCAGCTGGTCTTCTGGCATTTGTGAGTGGAAGCTGGTGAAAACAGATGAGACTGGGTTGCAGAAGAACCCTAGGGGAAAAAAAGTATTATTGAATGGCATGTGAAAACTCAATTAAATTTATGCCCAATCATTGTCAGCATAAGAAAAGAAAACCTGAAGCCAAATGCATGAACTCCAGTTCTCTAGAACTATCTAACTTCTGTGTCTGCTTTCCATATACTATGAATCCTCAATTCCCCTACCATAAGAGAAACCAGACAGTACCGATCTAGAGATAATGACTGAAGTCAGCATGCAAATAATGTGCTGATAAACTGATCAGGGCTACATGACGTAGATTTTATCATCATCAATCAGGAAGCCAGGCAGAAACATAAAGATCTACAATCTAATAGCAATAATATTTGTGTCTGCCAAATAAGGACTGTTTTATTCAGATATTGAGAGATACTGCTCTTAATCAAATGTTGAAAAAATCATAACGAGTTGGTGTCAACCTTTGGGTTGACTTTCTGGTAAGACCTGAGATTTTTTCCATTAAAACAAAATCATATTGCTATAATAATTTGACTACATAAGGCTGTCTTGACACTCATATGCTAACTATTTAGAAATGAAAGAGTATTAAAATATTGCATGCATTTTTCCAGTATCCATTCACAGATCCTCAGAGCCAGCAGTTATTTACAAAAGCAAAAGAACATCACATTAATTACTACTGGAAGTATCTGTTTTCATACTAATAACTGCACCAAATACAGTATTATGTTGTATTAGGAAATATTTGATAGAAATATACTTTCTCCAGGGTAAGAAGGAGGCTATTAAGTGATTTTATTTGTAAAAAACTGTGATAGCTGGAAAAAAAGCAAAATATTCTGATACTTATGTGTCATGAATGGCTTTTAAAAAGCCTGGAAAAATAATCCTTGACTGATTTTGAAAAAAGTATCTTTTGTTTTGTACTTTCAATTCAACTGTACAAATATTATTTTCTAATAATTAAAGGTACTACTGAAAGTTATTTTCAAAAGTTGTAGCTGTTTATGTTATATGCACAGATCCAAGTTTCTAATTCACATATGAAAAGAAATCTTGCTTTAACTGCTCTTCTATGAAGAAAAATTAACTACTCTGATTGAAATTTTTATGCATCTGAACGAAGAGAATAACTACATGAAATTACTTTGTCTATAGGACAGAGCATATGTAAACCCCTTCTACAAGAATATCAAAAGGTAACCAAAGCCCTGTCTCTCTAAGCCCAGACTTTTGAACAGGTTCCACATGTGAAAATCCAAAGAAGTCAGACCACGTACCATCTATTGCTCCTCTGAAAATCAGCAAAGCCTTTGAGAAAGCTGACCTTAACCTTTTATGGTCTCTCTTTATGAAGTCAATAAATGGTAACACTTGCACTTCTACTGCAAACTCTGAAGCACCTATAAGAAGTATCATTTTACTATAATCATATAACAACTGACAAGAAAATCTCATTAATATTTTGATGTTGTCATTGCCATTTCTGATCCTTGGTGAAACAGGTGGCAAAGTTCTATGCTAAATAAGCAAATTTCTTCCAAAGCTTTAGGTACTGGATGCACAACCCACCTTGTTACCAGCAGCCAGCTCTTGCTGCAGGTGATGCTCCCCATGCCCCACACCCATCCCAGGCTGGTGCTGCTCCAAAGGAGCCAGGGTGGCAGCACTGGGGAGCTCCACCCAAGGGCACTGCCAAAGGGCAGGGCAGCTGGATGTGGCTTGGGGACCTGGGGAAAGCCTGAGGAGCTGGGAACTGGCACATGGTTTCTGTCATTGGTATGTATGATGAAAAAACAATAAAAATACATAAAGTGAAGCGCTCCACTGAAACCCAGGACTGTTTCTGCCCTCAAGAATGGTTTTAAGGAAAATTTCTGTTTGGGTTTAGTTAAAATCTGGTTTTACCTATTTAAATGGAACAGTATTTGAAGTCTTAATCTCATTTATAATAACTTAAGACTATTTAGACAGTGAAAAACCTTTGCATATCATAAAAAGCCATGCTGATTCATTCTGTAAATGTCATAGGCAGTACCAGATAAACACTTAATTTATAAAATAAGCTATAGAAGATGTTTTCATTTAATAGTGTCTTTAGCAGATGGAGTCCTATGAGAAATTGTATGATAATTTCCAATTCCAGTCCTTCTTAGCACCTCCATTTTGGCTTTAAGTGTGGGCTGTGTTTGGGCTTTCCCGCAATGCTTGCATTTCTTTTTTACTGTTTACCTCCACAGTGCCAGAATTAGTTCTGTACTATGAACATGGCAATTGTTGTTTTAATATTAAAGAAGTTACTTCCATTTTAAAAACATAAAAAGAAAACAGTTTTAAGATAGACTAAGGAAGAAAAATCACAGTAAATAAAACCACACTATGATTTTAATACCACCAAAGGCATCTGTAAAATAGCTAGTGTCATTTAAAAAACAGTTTGAAAGACTCGTGTCACAACATTGCTGAAGCGATCAATTTTAAACAGATCTACATGTAAAGTAAAGATCAACTTTCTCAAAGAAAGTGTTTTTCTTTTTTAAAGGAAAATAAAATCCTGCATTATCTATCAAGAATTGAACAAAGAGGTCACTATCAAAAGTTACAGAAACATTCAATTTTTGTAGGAAATTGATAGCAGTGAATTCAGTCTACTTAATGTGCAACAGATTTTAATGAACAGTTATACTATGAAGGTCTGTGTCACAGGTAATACAGATAAAAATACTACTCAGACTAGACTGAGGTATTTTTCCTTAAAGATGATTTTTTTTCCTTTTTTAAACAGCATGACAGTGGAGTAGACTAATCTAATGGCTTAAGCTTTAAGAAACAGCACTTTCTCCTGTCCCGTAACTCCAGTATGAAGCCTGGTCCAATCCTTCCTACAAGATATATTATCTGCATTTTAACTATACACATTTAAATGATTCTTTATTTAATGTATTTTTCTTCCATGCACTTTCTCTGACAGGTCCGTTCTCACTCCAGTTTCCACCCTTTATTGAAAATAAAAATCAATTTAGCCTGCCTGTGCCCTTCTCTTGGAGAAAAACAAACATTCACACACACATCCACGTCCCTTCTTTCCTGACCTTCTTCTTCCCTACTTCATACCCAAACTAAAAAAAAAAACAACAAAAACCAACCCAGGCACATGGTTTTTCTCATGAACTGACACTTTAGAATAAGCTCCTCAACAAAGCAACACTACTTTCAGGGTTAGAACAATAGTTTCAGTACAATGACAGATATACTCTACCAGACAGAAGATGCATTTGAATGCTTTGCAGAAAAAAATTGTTGAGTCCCAAATGGATACAAGATTCAAGTAACAGAACAATTTGCTACTCTCAAGAACTCCTGCATTTGACATGGGAGGTGGCACATTTTGCTTTCCCTCCATCTGTGACCTTTATATAAGGTGTAGAAGCACTGTAAAAAGATTTAGTTGAATGCATTAATGCCTTCTTTTGAAGATTGCCATAATCTCTTTTATTTACTTTTTAAAATAAAAAAAAAAATCTAGTGGCAAGCAATCTATCAGGTAGTAAATTACTGTCTGAAAGCAGATAGTGAAATAAATACTATTGCTGCTTTGGAACACCTGGCATCTTAACTGAGATGCCTTCTGCTTCTGTAAATCCTCAGTTCAGCATCCCATTCTGTAAAGAATGAATAGCAGCTTCAAACTTTTAAATAATTTTTCCACAATGTGGCTTCTTACATTCCCAGAAGTAGGTAGTGCAATTATTCTCAGTCTCAAAATACACAGCGACGGTAAAGAGCTAAATTAAATTTACTCTTGGTTTCTCCTTTTGATCCTTCTGTATGTAAAACATTTATTTTTTAAAACAAATCTGTATAAATTCCCCTGGAGGTAAGGAAAAAAACAAAAAGTGTGAGAGCCTCATAAGCTACTTCCTATTGTAGGTGAGAACCAAATCTCTAGCACTGCAGCTCTTCCCATATAGCAGTGTTGACAGTACCAGCTGTTATTGCAATAACTACTGCTGCAATAAAGCCATTTCTTCAAATTAGAGGATGCTTACACCGCAGAATGATCCTTTTCTCTTGTACACGAGCAACAGGAAACCTCCAGTGAAACTGATCCAGCCTGGCAAAGGTTTTGCTGAGTGTTGAAATGACTCCCTTAGTGCTCTAGGTTTACAGTCCACTGTTCAAGTCTCACAGACCACTGATTGTGAAAGAAGTTTTTAAAAAAAATTAAAGAAAAAAATATTATTAAATACAATGAAACACTAGTTTTATTACATTTTAATTCCTATTCAAAATAATACTGTGACACTTATGAGAGAATCATATTGCAAGTCTTATAAAAAGTCTTGTGCCTTTGTCATCTTGGAGCACATCACACAGAAACTAAAAAATCTTAAACAGTAAAAAAGCTGTAAAATGTGAATAACTCAAGGTATAGAATTTCTACATAGCTGCAAACACTGAACTCCATAAGACTTTTGAACATACATGTTTCCATCATTTCAGGACTCCAGCATTCACATTTAATGCTCCAAGTACATTCACATGTGTCTTGAAGTGATTTTGTTTTCACTGTCCCTGTGTATCTGGTTCCTGGCACAGGAGTCAGCTGCACAGCATTGCCAGGCCTCTCATCAGAACTCAGAGGTGAGACACTCTCTGGGAAACCAGGGGCTCCCCAGAAAATTGCTGGCAAGTGAGCTCAAAGACAGGTAAGAACCTGTGTTCTACCAACTTTACTCTTTGCCTGCTGAAAACCAAGAGTGAGGCTTGTAACAAACTCTCTGAGAGGTTTTCTCCAATGCTGAAGTCCTTCATCACATCCCAAACTAAGTGGTGCTGACTGGAAGAATCTGCGAGATTGAGTAGCCGAGACAGTTTCAACACAAGGGTATTTGTGTAGGAGCAAATAACAGCATGGACTGCTCCTGTTTTTAAATGGTTAGAGCCCAAACTAACTGCAGTACTTCTTCAGGCAGGGCCAAATCTGGGCCCAAATTTGTCATGGCAATTATTAGCTGATCATTGTTACCTTCTGCTGTAATCTTCATGCTTGCAATGTATTCATATGAATGGCTACATTCATAAACATGCACTGTATGTTTTTACAAGATGTATTGCTGGGCTAACAGACAAAGTGGCTTTTCATTGACATTTTGGTGTTATTTACTCATTTTTCCTTGATGATGCAAGGCATAGTTCTATCATTTAGTATTTTATGAAAATTATATGCAGTGCAGTTTTTCTTTACACACTATTAACCCAACAATGCTATTGGCAGGAAAATCTTTGTGCCAAACACTATTGACTATAGCATTCTCGAATCATTGCCAAACAAACAAACAAACAAACAAACAAACAAACGTGCATTTCAAGCTTAAATACCAAAAAAGGATAGCTTTGAGGCCAAAGATGCTGACAATCAAACCATGACACCACATCAGCTCAAGGGGGGGCACTGGATGTTAACCAGAGAGTTAAAAGTACACACGTATCTATTCAGATTTTACAATGCCTGAAGAAATTAAAAATTTCTTTTAAAGCTATTAAAAATACAGTTTGAAACAACAGCAAAGTTTTTGCCAAAATGTGGAAAGAAGATGCAACATTTTGTTACACTAAACAACAACAAACACAACTATACAGACAAGAAGAGACCATAGACCAGATCTCCAGGAATGGATTTTCCTGTGGTGAGGAAGGAGAAGGACCAGTAGCCCAGGACTGCAACTAGTCACTTCCTCAGCATTCTAGTATGAGCAGACACACAAAGTTTTCAGTAGGTCAAGCCATCTACCTCTAATCCCACCAAAAAGATATATACATATATACATATATGCATATATATATATACATGCATATATACATATATGCATATATACATATATACACAATGCAGTATTTCCTCTGAAGCGATAATTAAATTGGTATATTACATAATAACAGGCCAAATTTATTACCATCTACTGCACCCAAGCAGAGATTTTTTGTGGCCTTTAAATGTATGTTCATTTAACAAGTGTTAAGCTATGGGAAATCAGAAAGCATAGCCTGGCCTTCCATTTCACTGTGAGCTTTACAACTGAGGTTTCCTAAGGGGATTTTGTGTCGAAATCATGTTCTGTCCATGTACCACACCTGCAGATAAGCCATGAGCTGGTGAGATCGAGAGAGAACGAAAGTCATCACAAAAATGTTTTATCATTGGTCCTTATAGCAAATAAGGCATTACTCGCCTTTACTCCCCCACAGCTCACAAACTCCACATCCTCAGCAGAGGAATTAACTACTTTGGCATTCCAGCTGTCAGAGTCTCCAGAGAAAACCAGCTTTTTTTTTTTTCAGCAGTCCCAAGGCAATATAGATTTGAACACTCCTTCCTGAGTCACTCTTGATGTTTCTGCACATTGTTTTGTAAAATTGAGGCCTTTCCTGAATAAAAATACCCTAGAGGTGTTGAACATAAGCTCTCCTACAGGCTTTATAAATATTAATTTACTCAGCCAATATAAACTGCCTGAAAGAATTTTTAATCGCCCTGAAACAGCACAAACCAGGCAGAATCCAGGTGCTCTGTGAACTTTTGGCTCAGTATTCTTGCCAGAGTCACATATCACGGCTAAATGTGAGTCACAAAGAGAACTGCAGTTCCCTTTTTGGTCAAAACAGGAAAAAACAAGGAAACAAGGAAACAAACAAGGAAACAAACAAGAAATTGTTGAAATAGACTTCATGGTCACTATCAGTCTACTCAAGAATATCATGCCATCTTGGCTTATTTCCCTGGGAGCACTGCTTGTTTTCAGGTTTTGGGTTGGGTTTGTTTTTGTTTTTTAATTTTTATAATGGTACAGTTCAGCCTTGCTGATGTCAATTCTCTACCTGTCTTGTGTTTGAAACTGTTTAGATGCTCTGAAAAGAATACAGTCCACCAGCCAGAGACACTAAACACACAGACAACTGTGTCAAACACTGGGCCATAACACACCCCAAACATTTGGATTGTAACTGCATAGTTTAGTTTCCTTTCTTTCTTCAGTGCAAAACTCACTCTGCATTATTTGTTCCATCTTAATTATGTTTCTCTAAAGAAGCACAAGCTGCAGTCACTCATCTTCAGACTATGTACAACCACAGGACAGCCAACCAAGTTGGCAGGTTATTTACACCACTATAGGGCTACATATTGCAATTTATTTCAACATCTGAAAATTCTGCCACTGTTTTTCATATTGGTTGCATTCATATGCAACTTCTCCATGCAAACTGTATGAAGCTGGTGATGTTCTGCTGCTTCTTTTTTTTAACAGGCCACTAATAGGATTAGCTCTCCAAAAAGTTTCAACATTTCCAAAGCTACTCAAAATTCATCACAACCATACAAATGCTCTGGTAAAAACTTTACTCTTATTACTTTTTTAGCCATTTGTTCAGGTGTAATTAGTGATGCAAGAATTCCACTTATTCCTGGGAGGTTTGCACAATCAGATGATATATTGCAGTACCACACGAAGAGAAACTGCATAGTAGAAATTTACTAAATGCTGCTGTTGGGCTCTCTTCCCCTCCTTAATAACAATGTTGAGCGCCTTGAAGGGCAGTTGTAACTGATTGGAAAGATGTGTGCTAATTATCTATCCATCTTCTCTTTTTTAAGCTATCAGTACTACATTTCCATCTTAAACAATGAGGGCCAAACTTTACAAATTCTTTTAAAGCCTATCTCTCTGCTCTTTTTTTTTTTTTCTTTTTCCCCCCTCAGCTTTCCAAAAATTATGATGTTCTTTAGGTTTTTTCCCTTACAAGGGAAGAGCGAGCCCCAACACTAACCAGGACCTTCAGCTGCACGCCTCCGCCTGCCCGGGGGAATGGCAGCCTCGGGCAGAGCCTCTGGAAAGAGGGAAAACTAAGAGATGAGGAAAGGGAGGAGCACAAGTCATATTAGCAAACTGCATGACAGAGGAAGGGAAACCAAAACTAATGAAAGCAAGTCCCTAAATTTAAATTCCACTCAGGAAAAATATTTGTGGGGGGAAAAGTGCTGTCCTTCACGCAAATTAGTTCTTTCACAGGGCAAGAATTAAGCAGACAAAGCCTGTTGCAGAACCACCTCAGTACCTCCTCCAATACCTTTCAGGAGACGGTTTTGCAGACGAAAAACATCAAGTTTGTTCTCAAACCATGCATCTTCCTAAGCAGGGAAACCCACCCTCCTTCCCTGCCAAGGCGGGCCGCTTTCCCCGCGTGCGCACAGCAGCCATTTTGCAGCCTCGAGCCCC
The DNA here is from genome assembly GCA_013401135.1 of Cettia cetti. Lineage (NCBI taxonomy): Eukaryota > Metazoa > Chordata > Aves > Passeriformes > Sylviidae > Cettia > Cettia cetti. The sequence goes on along the minus strand of VZUI01011168.1, from coordinate 25,008 downwards.
TTCAGCTCACGCTCCTTCCAACGTTTTCCCAGCCTGGGGCTCGGACGTTGCACCCAAAGTAACAGAGAAAAAGAACACGGCACAAACTCACTCATTGCCATGGAAACAGCCAAGCACCAGGCCCAAGCACAGGGGAGACCATTCCTTTTCGTCGTGCCTTTGTGATGCACAGCCTGCAGCCCCAAGGCAGCTGGACCACAGCTCCTCCTCGGCGCTCCTGATCGCTGCCCACTCCCAACTCCTCCTATGGCATTGAGGCTCAGGAAGGAAGAGGCATTTTTCAGATGAATCTCTCGTAAAATGCTTTCTGTGGCTGCCTCTGGCAGATGCTGTTTATAATATGCCTCTTCCCTAAAGTCGTAATCTTACCTTAAAGCCTCTTGCTCTCCCTGACAAATTTATAGTAAACTGGATTGTGGTTAATACAGCTGAGGTTCTCTGTGTTGTTTTGCTTTATTGTCTCTCGGGTTGGTTTATCCTTCATATTTGCCTCTTCTAATGCAGTCACATAGAGAAAGACATCAACTTTTTTTTTTTTTTTCCAGTAATCTCCCAAATCTCTTTCCTTCATCTCTTTCCTTCTTCAGTATGCTGCACGTTTTTGTCACTTAATAGGTTAGATTTGGGGTTTTTTTCTGTTTTGGTTCACTGCTCCTAGACTTCATATTTTACATAATGTAAAATATCATTAAACTTTGTTTTCATTTACTGGCCCAGACACTTAGGAGATGCCTCTATCTCTAAAGCAGGTTCTGTTCCTCCTCATTACATAAAGCTGCCGGCTAGTAAAATGTCAAACATTAAAATTAAGTCATTTTTACTGCTTTGGCAAGTCTACCTACATGCTTTTTTCTGCATTTGAGTAGCTTACTGATAGGCAAGATGTGTACTAATATCTTTACCAACAATTTGATGGGTGAAGCTGTGGATGTTAGTGTCTTTGCAATGGGTGGCGATGCCCCTGCTGATGGTGGGCAGCGGGTTTGCTGCAGGGCCCGGGCAGGCTGGCTCCTGAAACAGGCAAGTGGGTCTGCATAAGCCTGAGCTGCTGAACTTTGGAACAAAGTGACAGCTTTAAGAGGGAATATGTGGCAATGGCATAACCTGCGTTTCAGTAACTGGGTGATACAGAAACATTGCTACCTAAAGAGGTGAGGGGAGGCATGTGCAGACCCAGCTCCACCAGCGTGTGCTTAAAGATTTGCTTGAAGAAAGTTAACTGCCACTTATCACTCGATTACATCTGATCCATGGAAGTCAGTCAGCAGAAGTCTGTGTGTGCTAGAAAAATGTAGACCTACATTTCGGTTAACATGCAAACAAACAATAACACCAAAGCTGGGCATGCTAACAGACACAAGACATCGCGACTGACAGCTTGAATAAGTTTCAGACTCACACTGATACTTTGCTTTCACTCAAAACTCTGCCTGCAAACCACTCTTTAAAGTGGAATCTCAATCAAATTTTTCACTGCTAGATTTAGGACGGGCCCTCTGACTGTCGTCTCTACCAGCATTGCAAAGGGTTTGCCAGCTACTGCCAGTAATGGTGATAAAAGATGGTGCTGCTTGCTCAGTGATCCATCAACGAATTATGGAAGTACTTAATCTCATACACAGTAAATCCATAGTTAAAAAAAAACCCTCCTAACATCAGTGAGCCTCCCTACAGTGAATAAACATAAGCATGTGTAGGAGTATTTTGTAGTATACAATCCAAGTATTTGTGTAGTATACAATCCAAGTATTTTAAATCCTGAAATAATATCCATCTTGGCTTTAAATGTGTGTAGTAGAAAGAGAGACAAATTTAACAGAGTACTTCTGGACTTAAGTAGCCTTTAAGGAGTGCAGTGGGCATTAGCTCCTGCACTGTTTCTGAGGCAAGAGCAAAAAGACTCTTCTGTTGCTTTAACTCCTGCTTTTCGCACTGAGTTGGTAACCAAAGAGCTGGGGAGACAGCTGGCTCTTTTGACTTTGCAGGCAGGTTATTTTGTGGAGCAGGGAGAAGAGTGCTGGCTTTCCCCAGGCACTGCAGTTCTGCACTGAAGGCTGGATGCTCATGGAGTAAAAGGAATACTTCTCACCAGTTCCTCCTCCTATTGTACTTTTTTCCTTGCTCTGTTACATATATCTTTGAAATACTTCAGCAGTTTATGGTATCACAGGATTTTTTTTTAGTAGTATTGTAAAGAGTTGAAATGGTCATCAGGTGTCCAGGCCTGAAAGAATGTAAATAATTCTTGTTTTCTTTCAAGAATTGTGAAGCTATGGGCCTCTGTTAGAGTAAGAATAATACTTAGTACAACACAAAGTGAAAACATTCCAGACAATTATAGTAGGACCATCCCATGCTTTTATCTGTAAACCCTTCTCTTTCTCACCTACTGAATGTCTCAGCGGATGACAAAAAGTATTACTAGGACCAGGTCCAAGTTTAGGGTGGAGGATCTGTCCCTCTGCAAATTCAGAGTTTCTTGTCCACCTCTGTATTCCTACAAAAAAGTCAAACAGCTTGAATGAGCTGAGCTGCTGAAATGATAACAAGGGATAAAGAATTAGTCTTTAGATCATCATGTTGCCATTCTGAAGGTCATTTATGAATTTTGGCAGACAAAACACACAGAGGAAAAGCATAATTAAGGATTGAAGTCTGATGGAGTGTTTTCATTTGGCTCTTTCTGAGCCATACTTTTTCCCTTGTTTCTTTGAAGTGTCAACTCATTTCAAAATGGGGCCTGGGACTTAAAGGGACTTACAACCTGATGTGACAGGTTCCACATACAATTTAGAAGATATGTTGACACGTGTAATCTCTGCTATGTGTGAAAATAGAGATTTAACAGTAAATAACAAAATGTGTTTAGTGTTGTAGGGGATTCTCTCTCTTTCCATCAGGTGCTTGGGAGATTGAAAAGGACTGTGCAAAGTAAGGAAAGAAAGTTAGGCAAACAAATGTTTCACAGTGCTCAAAGTCACAAGCAACTAAGCTGATGCCATGTTGAAAGTATTTCAGCCAGAAAACCTCCCCCTGCCTTATTCTCCCAGCTGCATTTTCTCTTGTGAAGGAGAAGTTTACTCTACAAGTTATCAGAAAAGCAAACAAACAAGGAAGTTTACACAAAAATCAAGGGGAATGGAATGATAGGACAATGACAGAAAACAACAAAAGCAAGGAAATACACAGATAAATGTCAAATGCACCCTCTGGACCCTTCCATTTGTTTTACAACAGCTAATTAAAAGACTTCTCCTTCCTTACTTTCAGGATGCCTCCTGCTGTGTCAAGATTTGAAGGCATTCAATACTATTTACTTTTAGTACCTGGTGTGGATTTCACCAGCACTAATGGATGCACATTAGGGGTGGAAGAAGACCCTCTTCACAAAACTTCTGGGGACAAGGACAGAATTGATCTGGCATAGAAATATATGCTCCTGTTTTTAAGACTCAATTTTGTCACAAAATTCCTGCACAGATCTGAATGATAATATTTCATCTTTTTCTGCTTAAACTCCCTATCTCCATAAAAGCAAGATAATACATTTGCTTGGTCTTTGTGGGTGAGATTTTCGGTATCACTGAGAATTAGCTTGAAACAGAAAGGAAAATCTCCCTGGATTTCAGCAGGAGGATATTATTTTTATGCTTTCATTTGCATGCTTAGCTTTTCCCCCAACTGTCTGGATCATAAGTGCTTTGTGTCAGAGATATTCAGTGTATATATTTCAGTGTCTGTGTTAACCCCAGTTCACACTGCGGGGCTCTGATTTTGGATGGGTGCTCCAAGCACCAATGAATAAAAGTAATTGAGTGGGGAGTGCGGGCCACTGTCTTTCAGCCAGGAACCTGAGGTACTTGGTTGGGTTGAATCTGAATCAAAGACAGATAAATTTGCCCTTGGATTCTTTTATTTTATTTGTTTCAGACAGGATCTGACATGCAAACACAGACTAGGCAAATTCCACTACTCTTTTCTGAATAGTAGTGTGGAAAATGGGAACAGCTTTGTTCATGAACAAAATTAACGGGCTTGGGATGTTATTTTCAAGTTGTTGTAAAAAGTTTTTCATAACAACACTTTACAATATATTAGATTGCTCAGGAATTTTACTTTTCTTCTTTAGTGAAAGGTCACACATCTATATACTGTCTCTTAAAATCAGTGAATGCATAATGGCTTCTTCTGCTCTAACAGGAATCATTAAACAAATTCATAACTCAATGAAGCACACCAATGCATTACTTTAATTATCATTTTTGTTCAGATGGTTGGTTTATGTAATGTAATTGTTTACTATGTCTGAGTATTATTCCAGAGAAGCTTGGCTCGATCTTCATTTCAAAATCTATTCTAATTTCTTAAGCATTTTTATAAAAGTAACCAACACTAGGCTGTGGAGTAGACCAAAGAAATACAGTTAAAGCAAAAATACACCCCCTCCTCCTCTCCTCTTTTGGCATTTTTTATGAGATAATTTTAAACACTCTTGTCATTCTGTGTGTTTTCTTAGAGATGAATGCTATCCTTAGATTTGTCGCATAAACCTCCATAATAGTTTTCAGGCATTACAAAGCATTACATATCATTTGATAGGCAGAGTTTATGAGTAGCGTTTCACTTTATGAGTTGGCCTCAACAGTACCATGCTCAGGGTTTTAGACACCACCAAACAGAAAATGGTAGACATTAATAGCATGAGGAGCACTGACATTTTTCTCTGAAACACAAGGAATAATGGGTTAAGATGAAATACTATAAAATTCATTTTCTTGAAATAATATTTTTCCTAGCTGAGTGGTACAGAATAGCTAAGTGCTTAGCAATCATGATTTATGCGTCTAGCAAAATCAAGGGCTTGTCTCAGAGATAAAGAGATTAAAACCCCTTCAATAACCATAATTTGGATTATTATTTATTTCTTGTGTTTTCAGCTTTTGGGGTTTGTGTTTTCACAGAGAAACAAAACTCCCATAATATGGTAGTCTTGGGCAATGGGGTTTTCAGAATAAAATAGAAATTATGAAGTCCCTGTGATGGGATTTACAAGCGCCCAATGGCCTGGATGAAGTTAACTCAGGCAGCAAATTAGGGCCCTGCTCAGGGTATTGAACAGCAGGAAGTGAGGCTATTCCTCAGCCAAACAGACTTTGAGAGATCTGAGTCAAAGACCAGGATTTCAGGGGAGCATAAAGGGGAAATCTGGGCAGGAGGAGGGAGGCTGAGAAGGGCTGTACATTTACAGTGTAGAACAAAGGACTGTATTAGATGAACAGATCACCTGGCTGAGAATGAGCTTTGCATTTATCCCTGAAGACAGTATCAGCACAATTCTTTTGTATCCCTGTAGTCTCTTAAATTTGCTACAGTAGGACATTTGTGATTTTCAGACCTTCAAATCTGAATGGATTGAAAAGAATCTGTGACTTCTCTCACCATGTATCTCATAACCTACATATTCCTTCAATGACCAGGCATGAGAATACATATTTCTGTCCCATGTCTTTTTTTGAGTAAAGAGAAATAATGTCTTTAGTTTATTTTTATTACATAAAAGATGTTTAAGTGAGAAGTGCTATGTAAGTTTCTCATTATTGTTAACAAGAGCGATGTGTTTATATCAGATAGAAGTCCCCTGAAATCTGTATCTCCCCATATGCTGTACAATCCATCTTGGGATCTAAAGCCAATAAGTAGCTAATAGGACAATCATATGATCTTTGCTTATTTACAACTGTTATTAAAGTAATGCAAAAGAAGTACTGAAGGTGAGAATATATTAAACCATATTGCTTTATAGGTGAAAGAAGGCTGTTGCATAAGATGAAAAATAAAATGCCATGTTTAATCACATCAGGGTTAGATCTACCAAGATCAGTGGAGTTGCATCACAAACTACTATGGTTATGTCTTACTGTGTTCAGATTCTGTGGATCTTGCAACTTTAGGAATAACAGTATTGTATTTAAAGGGTCATATTTAAAAATAATTGCTGATAATTTAGAAATGAGACAAATTCATTAGCAAAATTTTAAGAAAAAGTGAATTGTTAAGCTGCTTCAACTACTGTACCCAAATATCCTTGGTGTAATCTGGAAATTAAAAATATTTAGTGATTCCATTTCTTTTGTATAATGTGATATTTCAAAGAAATCTTCAATTTTGTCTACACTCCCCTCAAACCACACCTCCCCCCCAAAAAAAAAGAAAATAAACCCAAACAAACAAACAAACAAACCCTAAACCTCCAATAATAATTCAGCAGTGTTAGTAGTGCATTTTCTCCAGAGTCTTATAAACCTCCACTCTTCCACATATGTAATGTTTTCTCCTACTGGCGGCATCTTGCTTCATAGACCGAATTATACTATTGCATGGGCTGGAAATCTCATGGCGTCTCTAGAGGCTAGAGTTTGTCTTGAAGAACAACCATTGACTGCCCTATAAGCTGTACCTCAGCTGGACTTGTGATTTAAGTCTGTTGAACTTCTCTAGTTTTTTGTCTTTGCCCTTTCTAGAGTGTGACTTTTTGTGCCAGTCAGAAACTAGCTGAATTGCTCAAACACATGATATTAGGCAGGGCAGAAACCTGACATCCTGCCATACTAAGAGGCTTCTGCTGCAGGCTGGGAATGACCAGTGGTGTACAATTTCTCTGTCTATGTGAAACTTGTGAAGCACTGTAAAGGAGTTCTTACTATTTTTAATCATTTGTAGGAATCGGTAATCAAAATCACAATCAGTTGCTGATTTGCTCCATGTAATCTTAATTCAGAAACATGCTATCATTAATTGTGTTTTGCTAGCATTAAAAAAGGAATCTTTTCAGCAGATATCAAATCATATATATCAAAATACTTGGGACTAAAATAAAATTATAATGTACCATGTGAGCCTCAGAAAGCTAAAGGTTATTGTCTGCAGATTTACTTATGCTGGCTTTTGCTGTATATTACTCTAAATTAGTCTTCCATACAACCTCTCTGAGAAATATCTAGACACACCTGGGCCTCCAGAAAAATAACCAGCATCAATCCAGCTTAGTTTTGTCTAGATTTAAGGTTGTATGGCATGTCTCTCAGCAACAGCACAGACGTTTTTTCCCTTTCTTGTAGGGAAAATTTCACTGAGTGGTTTTGTTCATAAGACAGGGGAATACTTAAATTCTTAGGAAACACACAGCAAAACTGTGTTACAAAAGGTAATGTTATGAAATAAATGAGAACAAAAGTTGCACAAAACAGAGAGAACATGGGGAGTACTGCATTTTCAAGTGACTTTTTTGGTTATAAATGATTTACTGTCATTATATGTCAACCTGATCCATTCGTAGATCCAACTTAAAAAGATACAAAATGCCTAGGATGTGAAAGGAGTTGAAATTTCATTGCAACTAGCATGAACACATTTGTTCATATAATTTGACTGCTTGCAAATTGAACAGTTCACTGTTTATCCTTAATCTCTATACTGGTTTTATCAGTAGTGATGTATTTGGCTGTAGAAAAATGTGACCTTATACCATAAATTAACTGCCTGGCTTTATGAGCAGCAGTTGCAATTATCTTTTTGGGGGTGAGGGGTATCTGTTGTTGTTATTGTGTTCTTAGGGGTTTTTTAAAATGTAGTTATCTCTTGAGCACTGCAATGTGATCAGCCCCGTACTTTGCACTGAGGGCTGTCCAACGGGTCTTGGACAGTTGGGCCACAGGTTCAGCCTGCTGATGCACCATGTCAGAACAGGATTTCCCTCATCCTTTGCCCTGTTAGACTGCAGTTCTTTGTTATGTGGTGAAGTTTTTTTCCTCAGTGAGGCAGTCAGCAACATCACCGTTCTCTGCAATGTTTCCACAGCTCCCTGTTAAGTCTAATTCTGCACTAAGTCTGGGAGAGAAATACACATTACCCATATTATTACTGTTCCATATTAGTAAATAGCCACAATCGTGGAGAAGAAAGTGAGAGCATGACCAGTCACTGGTGCCCTAGTGCAAGAACATTGCACCCCCAGAATGATGAGGTCTGTGTGGCGCTGATACAGGTAAGCAGCTGAGAACCTACATGGGAGGGAGTTTTCTTTACACTGTTTCCAAAACGGGTCCATGCCCTAAGGGCAAAGCCTGCTCTCCAGATGGAGCATAGTGAGGTAACAAGGCTTCAGCTACAGACCAAACAGCCAAATGTCTTCTCCAAAGCTATCCTGATTTATTTATTTTTACAAAGTTTTGATTCATTTTGTTTGAGTGAAATAGCTGCTATTTCTGCCTTTGCTCAGTTTGAACATGTTTTAATAGAGGATTAGTCTCCTCAGGCAGGTGCAAGGAAAGTGCTTACAGGGTACGACAGTGAAAAGAACCGGCCGGTAGGGAACAAAATCTCAACACGTTGTGGTATAATAAGCCCATTTAAACAGAAGTGAATGTTTGACATTTACATTTCCCCATCTCCTGTACAAGGCCAGAACAATGTTCTGAAAATATAAAAGTGTTGGAAAATATTTTGCTTAAAACAACAAAAAAATCCCTTTAATTTTTTAAGCCTCCAGCCCTGACAACTTGTCATGGGAAAAACTGGATGCGCTCCATCCCTAGGGACAACTATGTTCTCAGTTGTTCCACAGATCAGCTCTGGTGTCATTTCGGAGAAAAGACACCTGCTTCTATCTCAGCCAGTGGTAACAGCTAGCACTATTAAAAAATTAACAAAAACTTAAAAGGAATGGAAAAAAAAGTGAAAATAAAGTGAAATTGATGAAAATTAGAGACTGGGGACAGGAAAATTATAAGAGAGGGAAAAAATAATAAAGCCTATGTTATTTACTCTAACTTTCTAAAGCCATGACTAATGCATAATTTAAATATGCTTAATTAATTAATCTAGTAAATGGATACCTAGCAATTTCAGGAGCTAGCAAATAAGCTAAAATAGATTACATTATCAGAATAGGCAGAAAGCGTTCCCAATAATATCTGAACTAATTTGTCTGTTAAATAACACATCATTGTTCCACTTCAAATTCCTCCTTAAAACCTCTTTGCTCTGCTGCACCTGTGAATGTTAAGGCCTATGGTTTGGAAGGAATACTACTGATTACGTTGATGAATTTTGTTTAATTTTCTTTTGTTTTATACTATTTGTACTATCTTGCACTTAAACACAGCACAGGAATTTTTCTGGCCTCTTTAGAAGGATTTCAGGAGAGTGGACTTCAGGTAAAAGCTTGTAGACAGCATACTAATACAACTAAAAATTAATAAAAAGAATGGCATTGAGTAGCTCATACTTCGGTTTAGTTCTTGAAAGTCACAATCATAATTAAAGATACATTTTCTAGTTAATTTTCTAAGAAAAATAAAGCCTAAGAGAGGCTTTTCATCTCTAGGAAAAATATTATCTGCAGTATTTTCATTGCCTTAACGTTTTTTAGGAAACTGATGAATACATTAAAAAAAAAAAAGAAAGAAAGAACAACAATAAAAAATAAATACTTGATATCTATATGAATAAAACTATGTAGATGAAAAAAATCTGATCTGGAGGTCTGCCAAAACTTATATCTAACACAGATCCCTTTAGGCTCAGCTAACGTTGCTTTTGATGATGGAGAGAGAGAAATAGGGCAAGAAAAGGGATACAGTTTTGTGTCAGCAGAAGTTATGTAGGCACTTGTACAGGAACAGTATCATGGTGAGAACTGCATAGAATGAGAATGAAAGTAAGGATGTCTACAGAAGGATGCTTTTTGACCTACATATGAGCCAAAATACAACTAATTAATAATAAGACGACAAAGAAAAGTTTTATATCTAAAATTAGTGAAGACTTCATAAAGAACTTTAATGCCATCTGCCTCTCTCCCAGAATGATTAAGGTAAATTCAGAAATTATTTTGATCCTTCTATAAAGTCTTAAACCTTCCTAATATAACTCAAAGCCTATCTTGGCTTAAATTCAAAAGGCCAATGTGTATTTTTCAATTGCTGACACCTGAATATCTCATTAGTATGTTGAAATTATCACTCAAATGACTGTTTTATTTGCCTAAGTGCTGATTTAATAGACCAAATCCAAGATTTGGCAGTACTGTCAAGGCACCCATGTTTGAAAAGTGAGTTCTGACTTCAAATTATATGTGACAATCTTTGTGCTGCTGCTCAGTGCAAGCAAGCCTTCAATCTGTCCTCCATGGCAATTCTTATACCAAAACCTGGGGTACTGTACACAACCTATTAGATGCTACAATGCATCCAGATTTTGTCTTTGGGGTTTTGTTTTGGTTTTCTATTTGATTGTTTGGAGATTTTTTTTCAACTTATTTATAGAAAAGCACTACAGTTTATCTTTTCCTTTCAATTTTAACTGCTCCTTTATAACCAAAACTTCATTTCCTGGGTGTAACAGCTGATGTGAATTTGAAGAAAAAAGACCAGAGAACAGCCCTGTAGGCAGAGAAGAAGTGAGAGAGACTAGAAGCTTAAAGGGTCCAGCAAGGACAAAGGAAGAGTTAAGAGTACCCTGAATGACACATTTGCTGATGACAAGTGGATGATGACTAATTAAAAGGTGTTAGATAACCACCTTCCATTGAATCTTCATTCTGCATGTAGGAAACTATTGTAAAGGCAGTTTTTTAGGTTAAAATCTCTCTCTTAATCATTGAACAGGGAACTGGCCAATCTGGGAATTTTGGCTCTGTTGCTAAATGTCAAAAAGCTATTGCAAATTAAAAAGAAACATCACAGCAACAACAAACACCAAAAACCTCAAGACCTCCAGAAACTCATTTGATTCTACCAGAAAAGTTGTTTGAAAATACAGATGAATTGAAATGTATAATATCCTTTTAAAGTGAAACTGAGCTCGTTTTGTTAATAAACTGTTTATCCTTGTAAGAGTGTTATAGTAACGTGGCACAGCTTTGTGGAATAGAAAGCTCCTTCTCTATGGCTTTTCTATTATTATTAACTGCAGGAACACATAAAAGGTGCTACATTTGCAAAGTATTATTATTCAAACCTATCAATGCTAAAAATCCTTTTTAGCTAATTCGCCCTCACAGCTTGAAACACCCTGGCAGTCCTTGAAGCTCTGGTGTTTTCTCTAGACAGCCTTTGGCATAATTCCAACAGTGATTCTGACCCTTAAAAGACCTGGGACTTCAGTTAGTGCCCGTCAGTCACACCAAACTGTGACAGATCTGTGGTGTGGGCAAATACCACGGAGAGGCTCTGATGCTGTCCTCACACTCATTTTAACTAACTCCCCTGAAAAGTCTTGGCTCACGTTTTACAGAGCAGTGACACTATTGTTTCAAGAAAAAGAAAAGGTATGGATTATTATTGCATGAGGATGCACAATGCAAAAGGGCCCTCAAAAAGTGAACATATATTTGTCCCACAATCACAATAGGATGCACAGTTATTTGAGTGTTCAAATGTGTGCGTGCAAAATCAGAAGGAAAATAGACGTGTTCCTGAATGAGACATTTTTATTTTTGTAATTCATAGTGCCTATTACGTGCAAACTGCTTTGCATTTTTACAGTTAGGAAATGTCAATAAATCCATGGCATGTAAAAGGGCACTGCTACTATGGCAGTTATTGGAGTTCTATACTTTGTCAAATACATGTACCTCTTAATTCAATAATCTTTAAAAGCAATACTCATTGTGGTTTACAGTATGACACCTGACCTTTTGTTAATGTCAAATACCATTTTGCTTTAGCATGGAAAATTATTATATTTCTATAAATATAATCATTATTCTTGGGGAAAATGTATTAAAGAATAGAATAGGAAACTGATCAGCTAATCAATTATTTCACCTGACAGTGATTTTATGTATTATTGTTGACATTTCTGTAAGTACCCTAAAAGACAACAGCAACTCTGAGTTAAAATTCTGCCTGTAATACTGACCTATTACCTAAAAGTAGAGAAAGAAACCAAAAAATTCTGTTGTGCTGATTGGCAAGAAGAATGTAGCATTAGGTTGTTTTTCCAGCCAAGCTCGATAAAATTTCTGGAAATGCTTATATAGTATGTGGTTTGGACCTCTCCTTAAAGGTAGCTAAGTACAATTTACAAAATACCTATTCAGTTGTCATAGATATGTCCAGTTCTGCCTTAAAAGCAAGCTCGCAGCAGGGGAGATAAAGAATTCAGTTCCACATCCTTAGGAGATACAGTGTTTTTTGCTGCCCTAAGCAAATATACTTGCAATTGAATGAAACATATCAGTTTAGCTTGAATCCACTGCTTGACCAGTAGATTATCTATCATGTAGGTTATCTATCAATACATGCTTTTCTTTCATGTTGACAGTCTAAATCTCATTGATTCATGTGGCCATTTGTGATAAAGGGAGAGTGTAGGTTAAAAAAGGACTCTGAAATATGTTTGGTTTTTATGTATCTCTACATATGTAAATACGGCAGGAAATTAATTTCTACTGAGCAGCTGGATTTTACTGAACAATCTTGCACAGAAGTGTATTTTTCTTTCTGTTGGGATAGACCAAGGCACAATTGGCCTGTGAAGAAAAGCAATGCACTTTCTTTTTGTTAGTGATGTGCCTCCAATGGTGCTTCATGTGCCAGAAAATTATCCTTTAAATAGCAATCTTCTTCACCTTCCATACTTGGCATTGACATTGTTTTCTTTATGAGGTAAAGTGTAGAAAGATACAGCACAGTCTTAACATGGTTTAGCAAGAGTGGTGCCAGATTTAGACTTTGTTTATGACATAGTTCTTCTATGAATATGCAAGCAAAAATCAAAAGACTCTCCAGCTTGTGAAAAGGAATTCATTATGAAACCCCACAACAAACCTAATGAGAAATTTAACGATTCCTTATTCAAACATTATATTAGAGGGCAAAAGAGTAGCTGAGATGAATCAGTTGCTTTACTAATGCAGGAAATAATGGAGGCATCAGCTACATTCGTGTATATGGAGAACATGAGAATATTTTGGAATATTTATGTGGACATTTTCCATTATTAAGCTTTCTGCATTTTATTTAAAAGGAGGAAGATGGGTTAAAAACTGGGAGTCAGAAAAGGGCTGTTTGAAAAAGCCTTTCACCTCCAGAAGTTTCTTTGCTAAAGATAATAGAAGACTCAGCCACCTAGACAGTAATTTTTAAAAATGAACCACCACCTAGAGAAGACAGAATTTTCCAGAGACAGCATTTTACTACTGCTGTAACAGACTTTGCCAAATTTGGCCTGGACATTTTGCCCCCTAGACATTCAGTAATTGAAATGACCAATAGAGGCTATGGCCATAGCTTTGAAAAAACCTGTGTTGCCTACTTGTAATTCATTGCTGGTTGCTTAGCTTCCCCTAAAAGTCAACTCCTCATTTACAGTTGATATAAGTCTTTCTCTAAAGGCTGGAGAAAAGGTAATGTGAGTTATGAACCTGCTTTTCAGGACACAGACAAAAGTCTTCTTCACGACCTCACTAAATTGGTTGGTGCTGTTTTCCATCATGGGAAGCAACTACCCCAGGGCTCTGAGAAAGGAAGGAGGTCATGTGAGTGCTTCTCAATCCATTTCAGACAAAATGAGCTGGGTTAGCTCATACTCACCTTCAACAGTCCATTAAGCTTTCTCAGTTCATTTTGTCTGTAATGCAAAGGAATGTGTACGCAAACTCCTCCACAAACAGAGTTTGGAGGATGGCTTCTGATGGAGTAAGGTAAAAGACCACTGGGGAAAAAGCCATTTTCCATTGCTTGCTCAAGAATGCTTTCCCATGAAGTCTAAGTCAAAGCAGGCAGACCATCTTCTTTTATGCAAGGCAAGCTAAAGTCTGGCCCAATGCGGCTCCCTGAGATAGTTTTGTAAAGACTGGCACTCAGTGGGGAAACTTTTAGAAAAGTCAATAGTTAGCCCACAGCCATTTTAAACAAGAGATGATAATGAAAACTTTAAAAAACAAAAAGTGAATGCTTAACTAAAAATCTTACTTGCACCTTAATATATGTATAGGAAAGCAGGTGCATTTCTACCTGATTTACTAAAATATATATTTGAAAGTAAATGCTTTTGAGAAAAACTATATATTTAATTTCAGTAAATTAATGCAAATAAATTACAAATGCCAGGATTTACTGGAAAAATCAATAAAATCTCTGACATTCTTTAAAAAAATGCATGGAATATCTGAGAACTATGGATGTACCCACTGAACACTTTCAAAGACTGAAAGACAACAGGGAATAAAACCACAGAAAGTGCTTTGGATAGATAAAGACAGAGAGCATTTTACATGCTTGACCACAACATTACAAACAAATGATGTTTGAAGGTACAAGAGTGGCTTCAGAGTCTTTGGACAGAGCCATATTCAAGCATTTAATTTCAAAATCAGGTTGAAAAACATCTGTGATTTTGCAAGAATCGCAAACCTATGGTTTTGTCTAATAGGACACTAAGGCCCGGTATTTAATTTTTATCAGATGAATCATTCTGTACCCTCTCACCTTAAGCAAATTAAATGCTTCAGATGTGGCATTTCAGGGCCTATAAGCCAAATTATGTAGACTCCTCAGGGCCAAATACATTATTGGGAGGGGAGCACTAATTTTAAGATATTATAACCTGTACCCGCTGTCTTCCCTTTTCAGTTACAGATTTATCTCTGCTAATGTGAGAGAATGAAGTATGGAAAGAGATAAGGAAAGGAATATGACACTGAAAGCCTAACTGGTTTAGCTTAAAATTCAGCAGCATCTACTGCTTTGCTGAAGGAATGTAGCCTGCTGGTGACAGCAATCATGACTTGACAGAGGATCAATCACTAGAGTTACAAGTGCTTTGCCCTTTTTCTGATATGTGACAGTTTTGGAAAACAGCATCCTAGATAATCCCTTGTGAAACAACTTTTTGGATTATCTCTAGTGACCCTAGTTTTCCTACACAAACATAAATGTGCTTCATATTATTAGTCCCAGTTAGGATAATAGCCTTGGTAACAAAGAGGTGCAGAATAACTGGGGAGCTTTTCTATATTTGGCAGATACAAAAGGCACCTTGAACAAACAGAATAAAACAACAACAACATCATCAACAAAAGTGTAAAGCTACCTGCAGCTGCACTGTGCAGCTCTGGTGGGAACAGTTTTACTGACTGTGAGCAGTTTATTTCACTCCTTGCATTTCTTCTGGTTTTAGCCAGTAGAATTTTAATGAAATAGTCAGTTTAGTTTCCTTCCAAAATTCACACATTAATTTAAAATTGGAATACCACAGCTATGAGCCAGACCTCTTTTACTTGGCCAGTGTTCATCCTGTAACTATGTAAGTGGCTCCTGCATTAGCAAAGTCTTCCATGCCCAAAGACTTGGAGAAGATTTGGAAGATTAGGACGCACAAAGTTTTGAAAGGATTTTCCAAGTTTGATATTTGCACCTGTGTAACTAGCAAAGGACAAAGTTTAGCCATTAATATTATTTTATCCTGGCAGCATTTTAATATATTCTGGTTTGATTTTGCATCAATTCCTGACTCCTTAGCAGTTTTAAATATGGTTGTGACTTACAGCTGGGGTCACTGAACGACGTTAGCTAAACATCCAGAGTGTGATATTTTATTACAGTTAAGCTTTTTCAAAAGCCAAGAGGAATCTGTGAAGAAAATACTAGAGATGGAATTTTTAAAGCCTATATGGCTGCAAAGTCATATAACTTATATACGTATATTTTAAGGATATTGATTCCAAAGAAGAAATGCACCCACAAAAAGAAAGTCAAGTTAAAGGCTAATGTGTAAATTGCTTTAAAAACTGTAGTTGCTGTAATTACATGGAGCATTTTACAAGCAACTAGGGACTGCTTTGGATAGATGACTGAAATTTAATCAGTATCTGGCACAGATTGCCTTTCTTTCACACCTCACATTTCTGAAGTACTATTCTAGGGGAACCTGCTAGAATTGTGAGCCTTTGTTATCACATTTATCTCTCTATGCAGCTTCCAAAAGAGTGACTTTCCCAGATCTCCAAGAAGATATGGGTCTGGGTCCTTTTTCAGGAGCATATGTTTTTCTTTTCATTTTTGGGCAAAGTTCATTCCACTACCCAAGCTCAGGTTTGTAATCACCTGGAACTTTATGTACAAAATACAGAAAATATTGTTAATGCTGCTACCTCATACTACAAGAAAAAGGAAACATTCATAGCTCTTTGTACTCACAGGACATAAACACTTTCATTAAAACTCTTATTAAATATAACTTATTTCTTCTTCAGGCTTTATTTTATTTTTTGTACTAGCTGTCATGGAACTGTCAGTTAAAGAAAGCCTCCCCCAATGATCTATGCCTTTTAAAGTCAGAAGGAAACAGAAAATATTTAGATATGGTAAATGTGAAAATTGATCTATCTGAAGAGTGTGCAGTTTACAAGCAAAAAAAATCAATAAGTTTACACCATACAGATTAAAATCATGTATCAATGTTTTAAATGGCTCAAGATGTAAAGGTCTGAAAGTCTAAATAGAATTCGTGATTATTACTTTTATTAAAATCCTAAGTATTGGAAGATACACAGTGGTTGTATAGATTCATTACTATATTATCTGCTTTGTAGAAAAATAATATCCTTTACGTGCTGCTTGTTTGTAAAATCCTCATTACTATGCCTAATATACTCTGTCCCTGGGGTAAATTAAACATTTCCTTCTTCAGTACTATGCTTTCCCTTAAGTTGGATTCTTCAAGGGGATCCTTTGAGAAATACAGGGACTATTCTGTGAAATCTGAGTTCTGGAGATCAATTTAGAGCTGTTAAAGATCATGAAGAATTGCCCATTAAAGCAGTTACTATTTGACAAATAACAACATTTATGTTTAGCCTGGATATTTATCAAGCAGACAGAACACTTATTCCTGATGCCTGAATGAAAGTCTGCATGAACAAACTTATTAATCAGTTAGGGTCTGATTTTAAACCACCTGTCTTATTGAAATGAAAACCACCAATGTGCACTTTTGCATATATTAATACTGCACTCCTGATCTGATAACCCTGGAATGTGCCTGTGTTGAGGTGTCATAGCCATAGGCCAAACCACCAACAGTGAAAGCTCTGTTATAGAAATCCTGTTTTCCTTTTTTTGAGAAATGCTTGCACTCTGTTTTGATCCAAAACTAGGGATCTGGTGGATTATACATATTGCATTTAGCCTTGTAAAACCTCAGACCATGTATTTTCTCACATACAGCGGCTGTGCTGTCTCACTGAATCAATGGGAACACTGCTACTGAAGTCATTAGCTTTTCAGAGGATGGAAACTGATTCAAAGAACATCTTGCATTTTAAAGTTCCAAACCAAAAATGGGCTTTGGAAAATTTCTTAATTATTTGTGAGCAAAAACTTTCTTTTAAGCAAAACATTTTGTCAAAAATCAAAGGTGTTCCAAGCAGCTTAGCTGCTGAATCCACAGGGGAAAAAAGAAAGCTTTGCATAGGTCCCAGTTACAAAGAGTCTACTATTTTCTAGTAAGGATCAGCTTAACTAAAATAAAGAGGTATGGATAAGACAAAAGTTTCTAAGGAAAGCTTTGTGATTCATCATCCTTCTTAATTTCTTTGAGGATTATGTAGGAGTTGTTAAATGGTGTGGATTTCTGTTCAAATTGAACGCAGTATAAGACTATTTAATTTCTGTTTACTGTTCAAACTACTGCAGGTATAGCATATATTTTGACAGCAAATTATGAATTTGGTCCCCTATTTTATTTTATATATTCTGCATGCAATATCAGGTCTGTTTCTTAAGGATAGGTTCAAAATCCATGGAACTTGTATCAAAAAGGAGTGAATAATTATAATCTATGTTTTTAACCATTAATAATTATAATCTGTGTTTACAGAGCATTTATTGTTCAAAGCTGTGTACAAATATTAACAAAACAATCATCACAACATCCTTTTGTGTCAGGTTTTGCATACAGCAAAATATGAACAAAAAAATAGAAAACATAGTGCCTAGCACTTTAGTCCTATAACTGGGGTGTCAAGCTACTAAAGTAATGCAAATAACAATAATGGTATGGGAGAAACCTTTCAAGTTTGAGTCTCTAACTGGCTTGATTTTCATAGGTTTAGACTTCTGAGAACTCACAACTCCCTTTGAAGTCAATTGAAAATGTGAGTGTCAGCATACATTAAAATCAGACCACTAATTTGGTTGCTTAAACATGAAATTTAAATTTGCAACTTTAAGTTTTGAAAAATTTGCCTAGGTGACTTTTCCAAAGGTACCTTATAAACCAGTGTTAGACCCAGGAGATGCTTGACTTTCAACACCTTGTTTTCACAGAGATTCCAGCACAGAAACAATGGATTAAGAAAATCACAATATGCTAGATCTGTACAGCTAAAGGAAGTTGGAGTGGGCAGGGAATAGTGCATCATAGTCCAGACACTGCAAGGACCAGAGAACCTTCCCTTCTTCCCAGAGCAGCCTAATTACAAAAATAGCTGAGGCCACACTGCCTCATGGAGGGGACACTGAAGAAATCTGGTAATTTTATATAAACTCCTCCTCTCACCTGCTTGTGTGTTACCACCTACCATGTTACACAAAACTCCTGTGGCTTAGCTTTGTTTACACTTTTTAGAAGTTATGCACCAGATCATCCTGTCCAGTGTCCCAAGGTCACTTCCTCAGCTTCAGAGGAGCACGAGGAATTTATCTCAATACTAGTTGTTACTGTGCAGATATTACTAAGAAGGGACACTATGAGGAGCAACTTCCCCATCAGCTGACAGCCACAGGACATGGTCACATTACAGAATGAGTGTTTCTTCATCTGTATGATTTCCTAGGTTTGATGAGGAAGCCAAAGTTCTCTTCTGCGTAGGATGTGCAGCAAGACTCAAGAACTAATGACTTGAACGCATAGTGAGTTCCTAATACTGAAATAAGGGGTGGAGCTGGTGAGTTCTGCCTAGTGCCAGCTCTCTATGTAAATATTTCTCAGGATATAGCTACCTTAATAAGCACTGCCACTCAACAGAAGTCAGTTTGTAATGTGAATCACCAAACACAAAGATCCTAACACACTTGTCATGTGTTTGAATATGGGCTAGTTGTGGCTTGTTCCTGTGGCTCAAGTGCCAATGACTGCTCAGGTCCCAGCAGAGGCATTCCTGAAACACATCCTCTAGATTAGTGATATCCAGAAGGAACAAGGCTATTTTGTCTCTGGGCTGCAGCTCAGTGTTTTGGGAGGAAGGGGGATTTCCTTCAAGAGTGCACTCATAATTTATGTACCCCCTCTTGGAGGTACAGCCTCTGTGCTGGTTCTGTGCCTTGGTACTTTCAAAGCCAGCATACATCAGCAGTGTGCCCACAGTAGAACTCTGTAAGGTAGGAAATAGTCAAATACCTCCAGCTTAGAAATCTATGAAGGAGAAGTAATGGAAGTTGGGAGTTACAGGAACCTAAGCCAGGTTATTGGAAAGAAGTATTTCATCCTTTTAATGATCAGGAACAGATCCTACAATCTCATGTACTAAGCCCCAGCTGAAAGTCCTACTCATACCCAGATGACTTTAAAAGGATGAAATAACAGAGTAAAGCTATGGCTGTACTAAAATTGCAGAAAATGTAAACAAAATTGTAAATAAATAAAGTTCTCTATGGTTCAGTGTATTTCCATTGCATTTGTGAGAGAATGAGGCCTGCGAATGTCAGAAAAGAGTCAGCTTGTATTGTGATGCTTGCAGCTTTAATTATGAGCAAGTCCAACTCTCTGTGTTTACAGAAGGGAGATTACCTACATGTTATTTAAAAACCATTGGGTGTAAGTTTATAGTGGTAACAGGCAAGTCTAATTTTCTTTCATACTTAGGATTTAATAGGTACAGAATGCTGCCCAAGGGAAAAAAAATTGAACAAGTAGTAACTTGATATTTATTCTACACAGACGTGAAGAAAGCTCACAGAAATACACAATGTCTGAAACATTGACATGTATAACTATTTTAATTTTAATGTTGGTTTTCTAATGGATCATTCTACTGTGGTAGTGTTTGAAATAGTTGCAATAATTTCCAGACAAAAAGGAAAAACACTCCAAAACCAACCCCCAAATCCAAGACCATGGCAAAAAAAACCCACAAAAAAAAAAAAAACCTGTTTGGAAAAGCTTATGGTGGAGTCACAAAAATTGCACCAAATTTATACAGTCTAAAGTTGAGAATATAGCATTATTATTTTGTATAATTGATGCTGTCTTTCCTAGGCCAGATTTTTTGTAAGTAGAGTCTTGTACTGATATTTCTTATCTATGCTGAAGAATATTTGTGAAGTATCCTCAGACATTTTTTATAGCAGATTCCCAGCTCTGCCAGTTTGACTGAAGAAGACAACCTGGAATATGGTGTAACAAATAGAGAAGTAGTGGAAATCCTAAAATCTTAGCCCTCCTGGTAACCCCATGTCTGCAGATACAAGAATATAAGCCCTGCTACTATTTTTCAACTTTTGCAGATGTGAGTGGCTGTATTTTCAACTTTTGCAGATGTGAGTGGCTGTACTGTCAATGCCAGTGATTTACCCAAGAAAAGGTTGAAAGTTTGTGGCAGAATCAACATGTGGAGCACAAACTTATCTTCACCCTTAGTTCAGGCTCACCTGCACCTGGACCCCCTCTTGACACTAGATTTTGAAAGCCTGACTCACCACAGATCCTCTTATGTGCTCAATCTAAAGCCTATATGAAACATACAAACCGTTATTTTAAATTAACTTCTCTATTTTTACAGTGGATAATTTTTATTCCACCAATATTTATATGCATAGCAAATGTATTTGGTGCCTCGGTTCCTTTTTTCACATTAGAGTTGGCATTTGTGCCACATTTTAAGCCAAACTAAATCATAAAAATACTCAGTTATGTAACTACTAGCACCATAGTATTTCTTCTTATTACGGCAACAAACAAGGAGTATATTGGAAAAAAAATTGTGAATCTCATTTCTGATCCTAATGAAGCAAGTAACCCATTATACCAAGGTTAATTTGTTGACTCATGATTTCCACTTATCCAATGATATACTGAATCATATGAACAAACCTCTACATCTAATCAGTTTTTTTATTGAATCCTGACCTTTTATGCACCTTCTTCTTGATTATGAATGACAGTGACCTTTATCTAATTTAAAACACACATACTGATGCAAAAATATGCAAAGTACACATGTAAATTCTGAATTAAGATGAAGATGTGCATAATCTTCCAGGGAGAAATTGCTTTAGAGAGAGATGTTTATATTAGCACCAATTGAGGGTATATGGGGAGAAAAAGTGAATTAGTTAGAACTCAGATGGTTTTGGAGGACCAGCTGCAGAGAAACTGAGGACTGTTTAGATTTTCTCTGATTCTATTTAGAATCCTGAAATGTCAATATAAATATCAATTTTTATTATGCTATTCAGCTTTCTATGGTGTTCATGAAATGATCAAAATGCAATAAAGTCAGATAAAACACCTTTTCACCTAAGGTTTGACAAACTGTACCTCAGTATTCCGTTTATGATTCAGTCAAAATACATAATAGCAATTTTCTGCAACACAAAATCTGGGTCAAATTCACAATATTATAAAAGCTGTCTGGTTCACTTTGCCATTTACTTCATTAAAAGGAATGGTATGAGCATCATATGGAGATGGTCTTTTTAGTTCAGGATATAATTAGGAATTGCTGTAAATGCTGAAAAATAAATAAACAAATTTAAGAGGAGTGACTCTGGGAAAAAAAGAACTCACTAACTTTAGTATTGCTTTTTTCTGCCCATCACTAATGGGTCTGCACTGAAATTACTACAGATGAATGCACAATGGGCACAGTCTGAACCACTGTGTAATCCTATAATCTACTCTCTCTTTTCACAAGTCACTCCTTCCTCAGAATTGCTGTGAACCTAAGTTGTAGATCAGCAGCTTTGTTCTAGCCTCTGTATTAAAAATATGTGAAAAAAAAATATACAGAAAATTTGCAAAACTCAGTGTAAAGACTGTCAAAGCACAAATTTAACAAACACATTCCTCTGAGAGGCTCCAACCAAACAGTACCTGGCATTAGCATGTACTTTCATGATTAACAACAGGGGGTTGTCAGACTGCTATTTCTGAAATAAACAGATTTATCCTGACAGATAATCAGCAGTTTGTGGTACCTAATACATGTTATCATCCACCACTGACATCATTACATTAAAAGCACACTTAGTATAATCTTTCGTATGAAATTAAACAGGTTTTGTGATGCATTTTTGGTGGGTTTTTTGGGGGGTGGATAGAGGGAAGCCTGCAAGGTTAAAGAAAACATCCATAGCAAGCAACAAAAAGATCCCCAGAAATAGCATGCTGTATTTGTTTTATCACAATCTATTAATGCAATTTTTAAATAAATGAAACCCAAATGTTCTGACTGTAAACCACACCTTGTATTTTAATTAGTCTTCTGTAATGTCCTTGTCCCTCATGTTACCTCAGTACTCTCCAGTGTCTCTCTGTCTGTCTGTCCTGCTAGGTTCACATAAAAACTTGCCACATAGCACGAACTTGTGAAACATTTTTGATCTTGCCACTTATGGACATATTTTTGGGGCAGGCAGGTGGACTTTGGGAAACCATCAAACAATGTCTGCACAGTTTTCTTGCAGGCTCAACACTTATTTTTAACTGTTGGAGATCTCTTTGTTGACAATCTCTTCCTCCCTTGAGAAAGGAGGCACCAGCTTATACATTACTCACTGGACAGGTAAAACAGAAACTTTTGAATCTATGGAGGAAATATGGAACAAAGTCACTTGAACATGGGATGCCTGTAGATCTTCCTTTCCAACCTCACTCACCTAGCTGTTTCTGCAATGATCAAGTTTGTACTCAACATGGGCAATGAAATTTTGGTAAAAAATCTAACTATACATTCCCTGTGTGTATATATGTATAGATATGTATATATGTCTATGTATATGTAATATATGTACCTTCCTCCAGGTAAGCAATTCTTTCCTTTGCTGGAAGGGTAATGGGAATGATATACTCTCAGGTTCACTGGAGAAAATACTGAAATATCTTCCCATTTTTAAATTTTAGGTTGCCAACTGACTATTACCGTTCTGTGAACTCACGTAACATAGCCATGGCAAAGACAAGGAACAAAAATTGCACGGGGACTGTTACTTGACTTTAACAAGTATTTCATTTTCTTCCTTAAAGCAACAATTTCTAAGTCATAGACTTTTCTGCAGGGACAAGTCAGATATCAAAGTCCTGGCTCCAGAGGCCTGTTGTGACTAGTCTTATTTCTCCAGAGACAGAAACTGTATCCCTCTCTCAGTCCTTTGTCTCACATGGAATAAATTTTGTCTTTTCTGTCTTCTTCCTTCATAACTTGGCAGGAAAAGAAGTAAGAAAGAGTGCCTAGTGAGTCAGAGATTTTTATCCATTCACACTCATGCATTTTCACATGCCATTCCCGCTAATGATAAAAAAACCAACCAGCCCCCAACTAAAACAGTAGAACTAAAACAGTGGGAAGGATGAAGTTCCTTACATGACAAGTGTAATCTTTAAACAACAAAGTGGCAGCATCACAGACTTTAAATGCATCTTAATTCCTATGTACCCTTTTTGTCCTAGAAAACCTAGATTTGACAAATATGTATGTATTGATTAAGGATCTGTCACCCTCCTTTTTCCCTGTATTCTTCTCAAAAATCTTTCAGTTCCAGTTGTTAAAACTCATGCAGAATTTTGCCGCAGATCATTTGCCTTAAGTAATCTGGACAAAAATGCAGCATCTGATGTGGAATGGAGAAATAAATATTAATCTAACCAAGTGATTTCAGTGGTTTATTTTGTTTTCATTTTTAAAAGTCTTGAATTTCTATTGACCCACATTCTGTGTATTTCTTGTACTCAGTGATTTTTGAGGTTGATTAGATTTTCATTTGCATTAGATATCTTGTGTCCAAAGGTCAAACGAGCATTGCTTTTGAGTCAGATGCCTACTAGCTGCATTTCTAATACTTAATCTTTTCACACTGAGGAAAAAAAAAAAAAAAAAAAAGTGGGAGGCAGTTCAAGCTATCCCAAATAAACAGACAGAAGAGAAGCAACAATTACTTTTCCTGTGTGGACTGCTCTTGCTCATTTCTCCTCAAGAGATAACGCTCACTGACATAATGTCAGATAACCATGTTCAGTGTTTCACAGACTTGCCATTTAAAGATTCATTTCCACTCCACTTATTTTCTTTTTATCAGCTTCTCTTTTGGTGCATTTCATCTGTGAAAATTTTCATGTAGACTCCCAGAACAGGTATTTGGGAGAGAGGGAAGCAAATGGGTTCAACTTGTCTTAAAACACCTCTAGAAATTATATAGAGAGTAAGATAGGACAGAAAGACTAGAAGTTCTCATGAGAATAGTTGTTTGCATAAAATTCTCAACTCTTACTAAAGCTTCAGTGCAGTTCCTGGGAAGATGGATATTTAAAGCCTCAGGTTAACTTCAGTCATTACCAAGCATTTTACATCTGCTGAAGAATTCCAAACATATTAAAGGTTGCCAATCCAAATTTTTAGGCTAAAAGAAATAAATAAAAACCATCCAACCAAATAAAAAACTAAATAAGCAGCAACTTCAAAGGCCGTCAGTAGGCAAGTTATAGATCTGATTAAGGTTTTAACCCCTAAAGGTATAAGCACACTTTATCTGCAAAAAAAGTGCAATGTCTGTACTCTGAAATATTACATTTTAATAATCTACAGCACAAGGCAATAATAAAAAAGGAGAATACAATATAATTGTGTACGTAATTTGATGAGAAGCTGTGGAGAACATAGTCTTTCTACTCAATTATAGAAAATACTAATAACAAATCCTTGAGGACTTTGTTGACAATTAGGTTGTCTATTTTTAGCCATGTGTTTTCTCAAAAGTCCTACAATTTACTTTTTAGGATTCCCTT
>VZUI01011143.1:0-28487 GCA_013401135.1 Cettia cetti | reverse complement strand
CGGGCTGGGACCGTGCGGGGGCCGGGCTGGGACCGTGCGGGGGCCGGGCTGGGACCGTGCGGGGGCCGGGCGGGGGACCGGCGGGGACCGTGCGCGTCCCGTCGCGGGGCTGCCGGGACGCGGGGCCTCCCCTGGCGCAGTAGCCGATCACTGGGAGAGTTGCGAGGGAATCGCGGCTCCCACTGAGCCAGTGGTAGTAACAAAAACAACTTGCGCGAAGTTTGAACAACGCGGAGGGGTAAAACCAGCCCTGAGCATTTGTCCTGTGAGTTACAGCTGCTGCCGTTGCCTCCTGTGTCCTGACGCTGCATCTGTTCTCTTACAGGTTTGGTACAGCGCTATGGGTAATGCACCGGCGGAAGATGAAGTAACACTCTTTGAAAGAGATATGAAAGAGTTTTGGATCCAGTTTAAAATCAGTTATGGCACTGAACAGAACAATCAGACTTCAGCGCTGAGAGATTTGTGCAAGGAAACTATAGAAGCTCTTACAGGTAAAAAGGCTCTATGTTCCTATTAATGCTGCTTTTTGCAAGTTATCCTCAAACTTCTTCAGATAACTGAAGTAATTTTCCCTTGCAGAGAAATGGTCCAAGAAGCTGAAAGAAGAGGACCTGATGATTGACAAAATTCAGGAGTATAACAATGGTACAGTTATTTATTGTGTCCAACCTTTATAAAATTAACTTAATACTGCTGAATAGTATGTTTAACTTCACGTTTAAAAATGTAAGTATCAACATCAGAATGAAGACAGAATTAAACCCAAACATAATTGGTTGGTTACAGTGTAAATTTCAAGTCAAAAGCAGTTTGTTGAAAAACTTCATTGATGATGCAATAATATAAAATATTTCTGCATAGAGCATAAGTATTTAAAACAATAGAGTATCAGAATTTTCTGACTGCAGTAGGGAAAGTAAATTAAATTGCTTAGTAAAGCTAAGTATTGTGAAGTTATTTATGCCTTTTCTGTATTAATAAGAGAATACTGTCAGCTCATCAGTCTAGGGTTAACTTGTATGAATTTTGTAAATTTAAGAATATCAGGTAAAAATTATTGCAACTCTCATGTCAGTCAGCGTTTCCATTCTTGGCTTTCTGTCATTATCTGTGGGCAGGAGCCACCATCTTCATGCTTTGAGGATGTATATAGTGCTGGCACCAGAAACAAATTTCATCTGATTAAAGTAGCAGAGCAGCTCCATATTTTATAGCTACTCTTAGGAATAACTTTCACTTTAAGCTTTAATTTGATGCTCTTGGTATAGCTTAGCTGACTTGTCTCTGCAGCTAAGGTACCATGCATTTCACTGTGTTTTATTCATATAAATAATTCCAAAGTACTTAAGTTTTAAATAGCAGGGACATACTTAATCAACTCTATATGTTCTATTTTCTTGCCTCCTTTCAGAGATTCTCCAGCAGAGCAAATACGTAGCAGAAAAGGAAGAGCAGTTGACAGAAATAAAATCAAAGCTAAATCAAGAAGAAGAACAGCAGAAGAACTTGACTGACAGCATCCAAGAGCTTAAAGAAGAGTTGATGAAGAAAATGGAAAGTAAGTAAGAAAAGGATAATACGTAAATTTTCTTAATAGAAAGTTTCAACACTTGCTCTTTGTGGCTTTTCTGCTGTTCTGAATGGTTTTATGTGCTTGTTTTGTCTTTGATACTTACGATGGATTTTAAAATTCTAGTAAAATCTTCTAAAAACAAAGCTGCTAAGGAGAAAGTGGAACAAGTGAGCAAGATTAAAACATTGTTTGAAGAACATCTTGGATTGGAGATGCGTAGAATTCAGGGTAGGTTTCTGTAGTTTCCCTAGTGTCTGTGTGCTTTGATACAATGTTGTTCATGTTGGATTGTGAATGAAGAGCACTTAGCTTACACACCGGATCAGCTGGCTTAGCCCAGCTACTGCAATTGTCCCTCAAATGAAAAATGGCTAAATATGCTAAAATGCATTTGTCTTGCAAAGAGAACCAGGGTTGCTTAATTTGTCAGAGTTTTAAGAATATTAATTGAAACGAACATTTTATTGTGATTTTTAGTAATCATTCTGACTCTGAAGCAGAGGTTAATGGTGGTAATTAATTCTGTTTGTGTTTATTTTAGATGAGCAATTACAGTTTATATTCAGACACATTGACCACAAAGATCCTGACAAGCCATATATATGTACCCTTTCAATAAATGAACAAGGGGACTATGAAGGTATGTGAATTTTGAATACTTATATAAAAGGACTGAATCTCATGCTTCTGTTAGAAAAAGGGAGAGGAGTAAATTGCAGTTTAGTTGTAATCTTTTCCAATTTCTGAATGGAAAATCTTGCAGTGGTAATACTGTTTCTTTTATTACGTTTATCTTGTTAACTTACATGAAAATACAGCTGCACATCTTCACTGCCCTCCATTTGTGGAGATGCTGTTTACTTTGTATCAAGCAAAGCAGGAGAAGGTGGATATAGAGAGATAAAGATGCTTCATTTTGTAGTTTGTTTCTGCTACAGTGGGTGTGTTTGCTGACAGACATATTTCAACTTGTTCCAGAATCCTAGAGGGCAGAAAAAGGGTGATGTAGGTGGAAGAAAAAATTGAAATCCACATTACCCTTCTGTAAGGGCACAGCCTTTTGGATCTCAAAGCTGGTTTGGCTGTATGGATCTTACTTCAGTTATGGAATTTGGGTGCTGGATAGCTTCTAGACAGATGCTTCTGGGGCTCTGCCATGCCTTTAGGTATGAACTGAACAGATTTCTGGTTTTACTAATTCAGATTTAAACTGTTAAAGCTAAAACGCTTATCACATGCTGGGTTACATAAGTTTACAATCTGCTTGCCTGCAGAGCAACAAAATGCCTTAGGAATGTGCTTCAGTTTTTAAGCAGGCTGTGGATTCCTGGGAATTGCTATAACAACTCAGGTAGGAGCACAGCACTGAGTGGGAGGTCAGCAAGTCAAAAAACCTGTTAGGTTCTTTGAGGCTTTCTCTTTGGTGAAAGAAAATGAGGCTACTCAAAAATTAAGCAGGTGGAAGCTAAGACATAAAAAGATAACAAACTACATTAGTATTTCATAGTTGAGGAAAAACACATTTTTTTTCTTTAATTGTAGTCTAATCTTTTGCAAATTTGTGTCATTATAGTGACTGCCTGTACTCCTCCTCTGGACTGTATTGCAGAGTTACAGCTCAAACTGAGAGAAACTAACAATTTTTCTGCATTTGTTGCCAACATCAGAAAAGCTTTCACTGCTTTATCATATAAACAGTCTGCATGAAACTGGTTTGTACCTCTCTTTCTGGCTGTAGAGTTCTCCTACCCTTCCTGTTGGTGAAATGGTGTATTTTTCCATGTCTGACTCTTAATTTCTAAATAAAGATGAGAACAGTATTTTAGTCCAGTATGTTCTCTAGACACATTTTAGATCATTCTTTGAACAACAGTATCACCAACTACTGCCTTAACTGAATGTCTCTGGACATTTTTGATCCATGACATGCATTAATGATGTAATGATTTGTATTTAGCTACCCCAGGGAGATAATCAAAATAAAGTACCTTCTGTAGTTTGTGTATCTTTTCCAAAAGCATTGATGTGTCTTTTCTGTGTGGTTGAAATAAGCCTGAGACCTATTTAAAAAAGTGTACTGAAGCTTAGCACTTACTTCAGTTACTTGTGTCATAGGTATTGTCTTGATTTTTACCCTCACTTGTACTCTACAGTGTTAGCATTTCTATTCATGCATCTAAATGGTTGTTTTCCTTGTGGCCTGTTAAACTTTGTCATTGGAAATCTTTTGACATGGAAAGCCTAAAGGATAATGTATAAATTATGAAACATAGTGATGACAGATAAATCATGTGTGTATTTTGCATCTTATCAAGAAGACCATTATTACTACAGTGCTCAGCTTTGATATAAAATATTCTTTTTCTAGCTTGTGAAGTGTTTTCATTTTTACAGAATATTTAAAAGGGACTGTTGCAACAAGAAAGAAGATGCTTCATTTGATAATATACTATAGTTCAAATAAAGTCTTGACTAATTTTAGTCTTAGAAATTCTAGTGAATCAAAAACTAATATGTAAGACCTAGTCATTTAGGCATGTGTAAATCTAGTGATCAGATCTTATCTGATCTGATCAGATATTCTTAGTACAGTTGGAAACATTTCCCAGTCAGATGTGAACTGTATTTTAAATCACTTGATTTGTCTAAACTTAACCATACAGCTTCATGGATGCACCATAGACTACACCCTCATCTTTTAGGAGTGCAACTTAAAAATCTTCTATTTCTTCTTCCCTATAGGGTATAATTTGCTGTTTTCTAAATAGTGCATTATTTTCCTTGGTGTGCCCTATTGATTTATTTCCTTGTGTTCCAGCCAGTTACACACAAAGAGCAGTAAGAAGGGTGAAGGTGCCAACTGATTACACTGCAATATTGGAACAGAATGGCAGCAGGGAATTACTAAGCACTGTTATAATGACATCTCAAATCAAACAAATCCTCAGTTTCTGTTTTGTCCATAAACCCTGTGTCCTCCCTCAGAATTCTGTAACTGGCAATGGGATAAAGAGGCAAGGGATGGGATCCTGACTTCAAGGTTCTTATTGTTCATTAGTGGATTTCCTTTTCAATCAGATTAACAGGAATATTTAAGTTGCAGGTATTTCTTTCAACTAACTGCTTCTACGGCTAAAAGCATGCTGTAGGCATTTTTATGGATGCCAGAAAGACAAGCCAGGAGTTTAAAAAAAAGTATTGAGCTAGCTCTGCACTTTGCACTTGTGTCATCTCTCCAAGGCATTGTGGCTGCTCTTGGCATCTCTTCCTTGTAGAGAAGCCCTTACCTTCCATGTGGGACAGCCTGTCCCTTCTGGCTTCTCACTAATGCCATTGTCCTCTTCCAGAATCACTTTTCATTTTGAAACATACCCTTGCCCTGCTTCACCTGTCTGTGCTAACACCTCTGAGCTGCTCTGAAAGTAAACTTCAGCATGCTCAACCAAATAGTTTACAGCTGTTGTATGAAAGCAAAAAGGCACAATACAACCACCTCCTTTCCATGATTTCAAGTGGAGCTGTTTCATCATTAAGGGTGCACGTATTGCTCAGACACCCTCTGTAACATATGTGGTTTGATCATCTTTGCAGGAGAAAAACTGAAATGCCTGGGGTAATGAAGACAGATGTTCAAACTTAGTGCCATTTTCTTTTCTTGTTAATCCCAGGCATGAATAGTTGGTGACAAAATGAATTTGTCAAGATGGCTATGCACAGAACATAAAATATGTGACAACTGCTTTATTGGAATATACATTCTTAGAAATTATTTGCTAGAGAATATAATGTGCCTGGTTGTAAATGTCCTGTGCCTAAAGCAAGAAGTTTGAA
Source organism: Cettia cetti (assembly GCA_013401135.1). Lineage (NCBI taxonomy): Eukaryota > Metazoa > Chordata > Aves > Passeriformes > Sylviidae > Cettia > Cettia cetti. The sequence goes on along the minus strand of VZUI01011143.1, from coordinate 23,080 downwards.
ATATTTATTGTGTGTAATATAAACCTTTAGAAGTCTTTTTGGAGCTAGAATAATGTACCTGCTTATATTTGCCAGAGCAAATCAGAGATCTTACTTCCACTAAAACAGAGCCAAAAGTGGGTTAAAGCTAGGAGCGTGTATACAATAGGTTTGCTTCTTTACTTACTCTAAAATACGAGTAAAACTGGCCTGTGGGTTCCATGAAACCTGCCTCATTCTAGTGGAAGATTTGTCTTGACACTTTAAAATCTTTGTTTTAAATGTGACTTAGTGCTTATAGAATGCCACACACCTGGATCTGTGATAATTTGGAATTTGCTATTTGTTGTGAAGCTGCACAATACAGTGCTATCAAATAATAGTAAAGATTAATAGATAACACAATAGATTGACCCAGTTATTGGGACCCCAGTGTGCTGGATAGTATGCAGATAGAGACTGAAATGTCCCAAAGAGCAGCTGGGAAAGCTCTTGAGCTCAAAAAGCAATATGCAGCTTAGGGGCTGTGAACACAATCAGCTAATTCTGGTGCTCCCTTTATTAGCAGGATCTTAAGGCAGACATAAATTTTAAAGGTCAGTAAAGGCTTTCTTCATAAGTCAGTTTGCCCAATGCTGAACATTGGGCATTTTCAAAGTGCTCACCCATACTTGGCTTCCAAGGGGCAAGTTTGAAATGCATAGGCTCTGAACTAAAGCTGACCATAGAGCAAACTGCTGATGTACTGGTGCTCAGCACCTCATCAAATTTATCTCATGTAAAAATCTGGGGGAAAAGTGTTGGAATTTATGAGATACTGGAAATACACTATGAATTTAAAGACTGCTGGGAGGACAAAGTAATTTAAAATGTTAATAGCATATGTATTAAATGTATTTAATCACTATTGTTTGTATGTTAGCTGGAGGTCAGATTTGAAAATAAGTCAAATTACTGTGAGAGTCCTGGCTCACAGAATGGTTTTTAACACACCTATTCAAACAACACTGGAGGTGGTTTCTCTTGGAGGTGGTTAGATGTATTTTGAAAAGCAAACAAGTATTGGCTACACTTGTGAAAATCAAAAAAGACATGGAAGTTATCTTGTGCTTGTGTCATACTCTCTTCTCTAATGCGTCAATAAACTGAATTTATTCAGTACCTTGAAACTGTCTAAATTAGTTTTGTTATTGTAATACCATAACATTGCTGTGAACTCTCTTGTGATTTTTAACTTTAAAAGCCCTGCAGAACTTGACATAACAAACATATGCACATATAAATCTGTTCCACAGGCAGAGTAAGAGTATGTATTTTAACTGTGTGAATAAGCTATACTAAATGATTGTGGTATTAGTCTTACCTTTTTGAAAGCAATAGTTGCAATTCAGTTCTATACAAGGCATTACTGCTAAAAAAGGATTGTATGCCTGAAGGGTTGGGAGGAATGGCTCTGACTGCCAGTGACACTTCATTCCTTTTATCCATATTATCCCTAATCACTCTGACAGCTCTACACACAGAGAACCCTTTAGAGTCTTGAGCTTATAAATAAGTTGTTGCAGCAGAAGCACAGGCAATGAAGCCTGATTTCCTACTTATTTGGGTTTGTCCTTAAACAGTGCCATTCTCTTCACTGTGACATCTCAGCTCTTCCTTACAGTCTCAGGATCAGAGCCATAGAACCACTCCTGAGTTATGCCAGTTTGGCTCCTGCTTTGCTGCTGCTAAAGCTGCAGGACACCAGTTGAACCCTACCTACCCTACTTCCAGTGCATTGATCTGTGGCTCTCCTCTTTACCTAACTGCTGACTTTAAGTACATTATAAGGACAGGGATAATTGCAACACAATCTCCTTATCAAATGTGGACTAACTGACCAACACATTCGAAAGTTGTTGGGGAGACTGACAGAAGCTAAAAATAGCGCTTAGTCACACAAGTCTGTGGTGGTTTTTCATCGGCATTTTTAATATATATATAAATAGTTATGCACTGAAATGATTAATTGAAATATGATACAATTAGCATCAGTGTGATTTTCTTCCCCTTCAGTCACAGCATATTGAACAATGCTAATTGCTACTGACTCACCTGTTTTGTGACTGATGGATAACTCTATGTGGAAACGTGCTCTTTGACTGACTTCTGAAGTTATCAGAATTTTTTCAGGCATCCCATTTCTAAGTATTTCCTCGTCATCTTTTAATGCTGCACCAGAGCCTGCCTGATAATGGTGTTTCATAGCCTTTACTTTGGTGAGCTGCAGGTTTTCCTTAGGGGAACCACTGTACAAGAGTGGCTCTTTTCTCTCATTTCCACAAGCAGTTAGTAGGTGGTGCTTTGCTCAATGAGAGTTTTGCCTAAAAGAAAACATCTGAATATCTAAGAAACGCTGCTCACCTAGACTGAAAAGAGACAGCTTTTCCAAAGTGGGCCCAGCTGGACATTCAGGAGTTACTACCACGCAAAATTTTGATATTTAAATCCTAAAAAAAGTCCTTTTTTGGTAATGAAAATATTTTAATTTGTATAGAGAGAACTTGTCCTTCCAACACGTCCTGTGTTACAAACAGTTTCATACAAGAAATAACATAAAATACTGCAGTGATGAACACAGCAAAGTCATACTTGGATCTGTCCAAAAAGTGCTGGAGTCTACAGTGTGGGTAACAATCTTTGAGCTAAAACAAAAGAAAACATTGTCTGCATCTCAGAAAAAAAATAAGAAAACAAGAACTACATTTCTAATACTTATGTTTATTATGAAAGTGTCTCCAAATTAAAATAGCCAACAATACTGGTTGGTTCCAGAGATTTTATGAGGAATAATTATTCTCCATATTAGAAAAAACCCCAAACCCAGTCAAACAAAAGACAAAATAACTCCCAAAGTTGCACACAATAGCTATACATGAAAGGACTTCTAGCTAGTGCATAACTGTATCCAGAACAGTGGAGTTCCTACACATCACTGCATTTCTGAAAGAGTTGCTCAAGCACAGGATTGTTATGAAAACACAGGTGAAAATGTGTCATCTGCCTCACCCTGACTTGCAGCAGTCAACATGCACAGTATGGTATGAAAGCTTGTGTAAAGTTAAACCTCAGAACAGCAAAAAGCTGAAGCTCAGCAGAAGCCAGAAAATGTGTTTTGTTGCATCCATTTCAAGTCATGTAAGACAATATTTTTTGCCTTTTGTCTGACATGTATGATCATTGACATGACTCCAAAACATCCTTTAATGGTATTTCCTCCAGTTTTTTAACTGAAAGCAATTTCAAAGATTGAGAATTCTGTAGAGACACACTCAAACACTGTGTTTTCATTGCAACTACGATCAGAAATCTTTACAGTTTTATGTTTACATAAAGGCTATATGTTTACACCACCTTTCCAAACCTCCACTAGAGCTTTTTAAAAGAAAGAGAAAAAAAGAATAAATCTTACTGAAGTTCCCATTCTCTGTTCCAAATCAAAACCAGTCAAAACAAGTAATACAAACTGGTTTTGTTTCATGGTTTAAAGGCAACTGTAGTTTGAAGACCATTGAAGTAAGACCTAAGAGGGTCTACATTACAGGAAGGGTAAAAAGTATTTAATACTCCTCTCCCACAAATGTCACAGGAAGTAGACAATAGGAGACATACAAAAATGAGTTTTAGCAAAGAGATTAAAAAAATACCAAAGCATCAGCTGTATAAAACCAATGGTAGCCCATATTTCTCTGAGATACAGAAGGCTGTGGTAATGAGAATATGAATGAAATGGGCATTAGGTGTCCTACTAGAGCACTCTGTGTAAAAACACTGAGTGCCTCAATCAACCAGCATTGATCATCAGTGATGTGTGCTGCAGGGTCACAGCTTTTGCCCCTCATGTCCTGTTCAGAACCAGAAAGTGATTTTCACCTGAATCAGATACAGACTTAAGAATCACTTCACTGTAAGCAAAGCTTTAGTGCATGTACTTGGGTCTCAGAAAAAGCATTTGGCATTGGCAATCACATGGTCACAGAATGGTCACAGGCTGAGGCAGGAGATATGAAGCTGTGACACCTGTACCAATTCTGCTGGAATCATTAAATAAATAACAGATAGAAAAAACTACAAAAGGGCAACAAGGAAACAGCATGGGGCACTTTGGTATTTTAAAACTAGCACTACTTAACATCGATCAAGACCCAAAAGACTCCAATGTCCGCCCTTGTTGTTCGATTGGGTATTTTTACCATTTTCTGCAATGTTGTTCTTTATGAAAAACAACCAAACAAAACCACCAACACACCATGTATTTTTCTTTTGATACAAAATATGCCAATATGGGAAACAGTACACAAAGGGTAACCTGAATCTTATTTTACTATAATCTGGGCTGTCTAGGAGAGAAGACAAATTCTTACTATTTACTAATAAACTCTAATTTCCTCAATTTTCTACTTTGACATCTCAACCACTGTGTCATGTATTGTACTATAAACAAGGAGCATAGAATTCAAAGACAGAGAGGTTATAGATTACAAACTCTCATTTATAGAATTACTAAATGACAATTCTACAAAAGGGGTAAATATACAGAACCTTTTAACGTCTCACATTTACCATGAACCATGCGAATAATTTCAACCTTCTTAAATATGTGTAATTAACCTCTAAATTCTTAATGACCTCCAAATGCACCTTGCAAAGCTCTTCATCAGAAAAGCAAACAAATTCAAATGAAAAAGGAAACAATTGCATGGCATTTTCTCTGCAGAGTGGAAGATGAATCCAAAGTTTTCACATCCATTAGTTAAAACGATGAATTAAAGCACACCGCCATGTCTGATCACTAAATCACTTGATCCGTCCCACTAGAGGCAGAAAAAAAGTGCGAATTCATAATTTTTATGATAAACCTCTAGCTTGAGAGATCAGTCATTGTTTAGCAAAGTTCTTAAGGCTTCCTCTTACCCTATTTCCCCAAATGTGTCATTTGAATCTCTTACCTCACTTTCCAGACACATCTGAATGAAGTTTATCCTAAACTGCTAAGAACAGACTCCAAAAAGCCAGGATTATAGGGGATAAGTATGTCACTGAGTGTTAGCTCAACCAAGGTAACAGCGTACATGCTTTAGCACATCACATATGCAACTGAATTTAAACCTCAAAGGAAGAGTTTCAATCCAAGATGCACCACTCAACAGTGGGGATCGAGGGACAGGCTTGAGGGGGAGGCTGATGGAAGCCTCATGAAGTTCAAGCAAGCCAAGCACAAAGTCCTACTCGTGGGTTGTGGCAGTCCCAGGCACTCCTGCAGGTTGGGTGGAGAAGTGATTGAGAGCAACCCTGTGAGAGACCTGGGGGTGATGGTTGATGAAAAACTCAACGTGAGCCATCAGCGTGCACTCACAGCCCAGAAATGTATCCTGGGATGCATCTATAGGAGTGTGGGCAGCAGGGCAGGGAAGGGGATTCTGTCCCTCTGCTCTCATGAGACTCTACCCAGAGTACTGCAGCCAGGTCTGGTGTCCCCAACATAAGAAGAACATGGAACTGTCCAGAGAAGAGCCATGAAGTTGATAAGAGGATCAGAGCAAAGAGGAGAAAATTTATGCTAGCTATTAGAAAGAAATTCTTTACTTCAGGGGTGCTGAGATACTGAACAACTTGTCCAGGGAAGCTGTGGATGCCCCAAACCTGGCAGTGTTCAAGGCCAGGTTGGATAAGGTCTTGAGCAACCTGGTCTAGTGTGAAGTGTCCCTGCACATGGCAGGAGTGTTGGGACTAGATGATCTTCAAGGTCCCTTCCAATTCTATGATTCTATGATACCCTAACAGCGTATGTAGTGATGGTAAATCATCTCAAGGGTTGTAGCCTTGACCCTACATCTGAACGAACATTACAGAGCATTTCTGAAGAGGACCAAGAGGACTAAAGGCCTCTGGCACAGGGATTGTTGTTGGGGACTGCTCTATGCCCTGGTATTACCAACATTGCAGCATGTGGTCTATGTTGTGCATGTTGACAGTTCAGAGCAACATTCTGTTCTCATGTAAGACAAAATATTTTGCCAAAATGTCATTTTGTATCCATCTTTGCAGAAAGGAAATGGTTCAGTGCAGGTAGTAATCAACACCAGGAAAGAAGTGTGTTTAAACTGATATTCTCCATTACTATTTTAGCAGGTCAGATTTCACAAATTATAATCTTAATTTAATATATCCAAGGGTGGTTTTATTTTAAAATCTTGGCATCATCTTTACAGTAATTACTACACAGCTGCAAACACCATGGATAGGATACTTTCTACTGCAATCAGTATATTTTCACATATATAACCTACCCTGCAGATAATTGTATGAAATCAAATGCACAGGAGACATGAAAAAAATTAGAGGCAGAGAAATTTTCTGGGGAGAAGGAGATTTAAGTAAGGCTCCCTTGCTCTCTCAGATATACTCATGGACATATAAGATATGCAGCTGCTGGATTACAAGGTTATCCAGCTTTTTCAAAAGATGCTCTGTGGGTAGTAGAACTGATAGATCTTTTGTGATTTACAGTTTGAGTTTTCTTACCTTTACTAAGTTGAGGTACAATTTCTATTCATGGCATTCCAACCTTGCTTTTAGCACACCTCCTTTTTCCTAACACACAGGAGTTTCTATGGATAAAAAAAGTTTGAGAAGTTTTCAAGAGTGACCAGTACAACAAGACAAATCTCAGTTTTCAAAAGAGAGAAGTGACAACACAACTTTCTTCAATTAAGTTTGTATAAAATAGAGTCTTTAAATATGTTTTATGGCATCAGAAACCATCTATATTTTACTATTTGCATAGGTGGAAGGAATCAGAAATGACCTCATGGCTCAGGTTTCCAGCTGAACACAGCACTCCAATCCCTTTCCACATAGAAGACACACTTAAGATTTTTTTCCTGGTTTGTTCCTTTCTTTATTTTTTAACTTTTAAAATATATATATATATGTATCTATATGTATATACATACATACATATATATATGTACGTCTTTGGTCTGTAAGCACATTGGTTCTGTGTGCACACACATAATACTGTTGAACAGTAGGTTGCATAGAGTCTGTTACCCAAGAAGCCTGCCTACCCTGGCACTGCTGCCACAAATCACAGAAGAGTGTCCTGCAAGAGCTGTATGATCCTTAGCATCCTACATCAAACTTTGATCTAGGGACTGGAAGAAGTACGTATATGTTTAAAAGATGTTTACTTAGGGTGTTACTTTGTCTTCTTTGGGACACAATTTGTAAATCTTGTATGAAAAAGGAATGCAAAATTGTTTTACAGATGCTCCCTAATTTTATTTATAGAGATGATGAAATACTGCTGAGCATGCAAACGTTGCTGTGAATTACACTGAGTGAATTTTGCTCAAGTTCTCACACATGTAAAATAAACTAATTCTAGTAATGTATGACATTCTGCCTTCTCCCTCTTCACCCTGCCAAGGAAGTGGCAATAATTTTGAGAACAATACCTAGACTGAGCTGTGTCCGAGGAAGCAATGAAATTTTCATCTGCTGTTTTTTCCATTACGCTCTTGCTCTCAATCAGGGGAATGTGCAAGAACAATTTCAGGAGTTAGGTCTGGATTCAGAATGGTACATTTGAAGAAACACCTTTTTACATGGAATCTCTGCAAAAAGCTAAAACCTATAGAGGTCAAAAATTGAAAGGCCAAAAAAAGATAAGAATGAATTTATCCTAAGTGCTGACAACAATGCTTTTGGGTATTTGCACAACAAATCAAGTCTACTTCAAATGCTAAAATAATATCCCACGATTACCACTTTTTTTTTCCCAAATTATGTTGGAGGAACAGAAACTGATTCGATAGGCAATTTCAAAACCAGTACTTTAAAACACAAAGATAGCAAAAATATCTGAAGCTGACCTAAAATCTATAAAGCTATGCTCTATCTTACTGTAAGTAACAAATCAAGCAACTATTACTTATAGCAGATTCAGCAAAAGCAACAGGGATGGACAGAAGAGATCTGAGCATGATGCTCTCCATTACCAAGAATCCAAGACATGAGGTTTGAGAATGGATATTCCCTTTTGTCCAGAAGTTCCCAAAAGAATAAAAAATAAATAATATTTCAGACAGTACAAGTGAAAATACTGCTCCCATTGTGTCAGTTACATACACATACAGCATGCCTACGTATACAGAATGGTGTGCTGTCTTCATTCACAAACAGGAAATATGGCAGTGCGCTATCAGAATGCTTTGACACTCCTAATTTTTTCTGCTGCTGAAATACATGAATAAACCGCATTCACAACTTATAATTTACTTCCAGTAGCAAACAGTTCATTCTGTTCGTCTGTCAGGATTGAACTGAAGGATTAATGCTCCTCTGAGGAAGTGGCAGCAGTAAGATACCCATTTGTCCCATTGGCACCGCTTGTCCCGTTTGTGGCGGCAGAGCTGTGCAGGGCCTTTGAGCGAGGTACTGTTTCTTCCTCATCTGAGCTTGACTCAACATCACTTCGGGCATCCTTTGCTACCTGTAAAATGTGGAAAAGAAGTAAGCAGTAGGTGACTGTAAGGAAACAATTCAGGTTTTTGGTTCAAGAGAATCAGAGAATTCACACATATTTTCAATTTGAGCTTTGAAGGCAATCTCAGCTTTGGCACACTTCTCTGCCTTTGCCTGCCTGCACATACATATGCCATGTGCAAAAAGCAGGGTGAGAACTCAGCACTAGTACACTGAAGGTATATAGGTCAAGTGCTCAAGGCAAAGGGTTTTGTACAGACTGAAGTAAACAACAATCCAAGCTCCCAAAGTCAACCTAGGCTCAGTCCCTCTGCCCTCCTAGTAACTACAACTTTATTTCCTGTCCTTCATTTGGAATGCTGCTCTTTGACGTGGTAATACAAAATGTTCAACCCTACTTCCTGCCCCTTATCTCCCAACTCACTGGAGACCACATAGCTCCAGGGACAGTGCTGTGTGCTCGCAGAAGGAGACACAAGTACTGCTTGAAATAAAACTCACCATACCAGGTAATTCCTGAAGTCTCTGACTTCAGACAAGTGGTGAGAACAGCACTTGCAAAATGTGGACACAGTCCAGTTCAGTCCCTAACACAGGAGTCACAGTTCAACTGTGTGCCCCACTATGTCACTGGAAAGATGTTTCACAACCAGACAGACCTTAGTTGCTAAGGATTTCCTGCTAATTTTCAGCTGACTTCTTTGCAAAATGTTGAAAATATCCAAAACTAGCAGGACTCCACCAGATTTAGAACAAAAAAACCAGCATCAACAGAAAGAGGTCTAAAGTTTAACCTGCCTGCAGCTCTAAGCATGCCATTTTCATGCCTGCTTCTACTCCTGTTTGTATAGCTGAGCATCCCAATTTCTTCTCAATCGACCCATGCTGTGCTGGTTGCCACAATCCATCACTTACAGCTGACTTTACTACAGCAAATGGCCATAAAAGGGGGGAAAAACATATGGTGAGTCTTTTTCCTGAAGAACTAAAAGCACTTAAAGAACAGGGCCACTGTGTGTAATATTTTGCTTACAGTAACCCTCCTCTCCTCTGGAAAGTCTTCATGACAATGTCAGTCTCGTCTCAGAAGGAGCCATTTGCCTTTGGGGCTCCCAGTATTGCCCTTGCAGTATCACAGTACCTGAGTGACACTATTCTGCTTGGAACCAGCGAAAAAAGGAAACAGTTCCCATACAGCTCCCAATAAGTAAAGATTTTATTGTCAGTGTCTAGCAAGCCCACAATTCTGACACCTGTGAAACTGGAATTCAGCTGAGGTCAGAAATTTGGTTTCATACTTTACAGAGCTTCAATTAATAGGTTAGTTCAGTGTCTTTTATATAAAGGGGCTTTTATATTGCAGCTGGTGGGGGTATAGAAATACACTTAGAATTATACCCATATCAGACAGGAGGGAATGGTCTCAGCACACAGTACTGAGCACCTGTGATCTATGTGATGGGTGACCAGATGACTGAACAGTTCTGGAACTTAAATTCTCTTAATAGATTCACTGCCAATTCTTCTGCTAGGGTCCTGCCCCCAAAGCCAAAAATCAAAATAAGATTCTGTGCTGTAGCCAGTTCTACTAAACATGAGATCTGCTCTATTTATTTTTAAAATGCAGCAACAAAGCAGGGTCTTTGCACTTAAAACCTAATATGAATGCAACACATCTTGCAGTACTTAGTACTTATCTGTAAGATATCTGTAATGTCCTGTGAAAATAGTTCTTAGCAGAAATAGAAAAAATGGCATTGCAAGTGAGGAAGTAAGTTAAGGAGGAAGATGAATCCTCTGTATATATGTCACACATATACATCTCTAACCTGGTCATTGTGTTACTGCAAGTGTCTACCTCTGCTCTAACTCTGTACAATCTCAATTTTCTCATGTGCAATTGTTAGAACTACAAGGTGAAGGATTTATGGTCTCAAATGTGTGTCCTGAATGTTGACAGAGCAGATGCTTATCCTGCTGAGATATATATCTATGTATGTGTATACATAGATATATATCTCAGCATATACATACATACGTTGTATGCATGTATGCATGTATGTATGTATGTATGTATGTATGTATGTATCTATCTATCTATCTATCTATCTATCTATCTATCTATCTATCTATCTATCTCTATATGTAAAAAGGATGCAGCATAATAGCACCCAGATACTACAGATAGAAGTGGGTTTGAATGGTTTTAGGTGATGCATAGCCAAGAATTAAAAACACCCGTTAAATATAGTCTTTACTTAAATATATAAATACAAACAATGGATAAATACCAAGCACAAACCACAAATTAAAATAACCAAACCAACCTAAACCACAAACACCGGTGTTGTCAGAATAAATCTTCTGCATAGTAAATTTAAAGAAACTTACGTGCAAGGGATTCCACTTCCCAGCCTTCCAGCACAGCACAAGGGAAAGGATAAACAAGCAGAGTAAGAGAGAGTAGGAAGCAGTCTGAAGTCACTGGCATAATTCAGACACGACAGCTGAGGCTAATATTTGCTAAAAGCAGCAGGAACTAAAGCATGGCTTCCAGGCAAAATACAGCTTGTGAATGCACTGTCTTTCACTGACTGAATGGCAGATTCTGGGCTCTGCCAGTGCATGGCTGAGCTCTCCAGTACATTCATAGAAAGCAGTTTTCTGGAGAACAATCCCATTCACTTTGGGGTCAGTCACATCAATGCGCCCTGCTCTTTAAGGGCAAAGTGTCTTGACTTTACATGATCTGTAAGGGTTAGTTCTACCACCTGCACATAAGCCCTGTGTCTGCACAACAACTGTAATGGGATTGGTATTTCTGGGAGTGACATCTTCCTGTCAAATGTACAACTGTCAGCAAGACACTAAATTGTAGCCCTAACAGTTTTGCTCTGGAAATATTAGAAAGAAAATGCATAGCTCTTTGCAATAGCTCATTAATACCAATACCCAGAAGAGGCTGTAATCTATAACTTTGCCACTAGCAAACCCAGCAGAATTTAATTTTGTATTACTCTTGCTATCACTTCCAGCTGTGAAATGAACATTTTGCTAACAACTACTATAAAGAAGAAAAACAGAACTGGCAGCCCCAAGAAAGTAGTTTACTTGTTGGGTTTCTATAGTCTGATTTCCCCAATGTAGTTTAGTTCAGCATACCACATTGTAAAAAAGAAGTGCAGAAGCACATACAAAGACAACCCTATACAGAATACTGCTAACTTATCTGACAATCATTAGGAGTGGGAAAATGTTTCCAGGAAAGGAAAGAAGAGTTTGTCTAAAACAAGAGGTGTTTTCAGTAGCACATTATGGGTTAGGAAAAAAACCCAACCAAACCCAAACAAGAAATGACCTCTATTGATAATGAAAACCCTAAAATCATGAAGCAGAACTGTGTTGTCTTACCTTGCCCTTTGAAATAGCTTTGTAGGCTGCCTTTATGATTAGGTAAGACCAAAAACAGTGCAGCATTTGAAGAACCATAAGCAGCACATTGAGAACCCACAAGGCAGGAAAATTGCCCAGAGCTTCATAGAGTTCAAACAACGTTGTATTTAATATCCTAGGAAATAAAAAAGGACAGAAAAATAATAACACTTTCCTTAAGCCAACAATCTGAAAGAAGTTATTTTTAAACAAAACAACAAGTACGTGATTAGATGGGATCCATATGGACAGTGGATCAAATGTTGCTTTCAATATTTAACTTGATTTGTAAGCATTGTATACAGAAAACAAATATCCTCAGTGTGTATTTCCTCACTTCATCTGTACAGCTAGCAGGTGTTGTTTGACTCAAATAACTCCTTCCTTGATAGGTCATAAAAATGACTGCATTCCATGTTTTTGAAATAAAGTTATTCCATCTCAACTGCCTCCAGTAGGGATTTGGTGCCCCCATATTGGCCACTTTTTGCGCAAAATCCAATTTGCATACTACATATGTACAACCAAGAGTGAGGCTTAGCAGTTACATATAGGACACGTGGACAATGGGGCAGTGAGGGATGGGAGACCTTATTGCAGCCTTTTCATGCTTAAAGGGGCCTTATAAAAACATGGGGACAAACTTTTTAGTAGGGCCTGTTGAGATAAAACAATGGCTAATGATTTTAAGCTAAAAGAGGGTAGATTCATATTAGATCTAAAGAAGAGGATTTTTATAATGAGAGTGTTAAAACACTGGAACAGATTGCTCAGAGAGGTTGTAGACTTCCCATCCCTGCAAACATTCAAGGTCAGATTGGACATGGCTCTGAGCAATCTGATCTAGATGAAGATGACCCTGCTCATTTCAAGGGGGCTGGGATAAATGACATTTAAAGATCCCTTGCAACCCAAATCATTCTATGATTCTAAGAAATTCAGGCAGTTCTAGACATTTTAACCAAATTTTTGAGAATCAGCATTTCAAATGCAGGCAGTAAACTGATGCTATAATGACTTCTGAAGATTTGTGAATACTGCATTAACTTTCTGCCCAAATACTCTGCCACAGCAGGTGATTTCAATCTATCTTAGCAAACAGCCTGAGAGCAGAGTGGAGAACAGACAACAGAAACAATGGCATTTTTAAAAACAAACAATGACCTAGGAATGGCTGTTAATCAGGGAGAGAAAAATAAGGCAATATAAGGATTTGTCAACCTTCATCCATTTTCCCTGCTGATGCAAAAATTCATTAAGAACTCCACTGGCTTTCTCTTCCTCTCTCCTTGTTTTAAATAAACCATCCCCGCCAGTCACTAGATGGCGCGTTCAGCCCGGCCAACACCGCGGGCTGGGGGGACCGTCCCGGGAAGGGCACGGATGGCACCGGGGCCCCGCACGGGCTCCAGAGCAGCACAGAGCTCAGTGGAGAAGTTATGGATATTGGTCTCAGCTTTTTAATAAACAACCATATTTCCCACAATCCTTTCCAGAAATATAAGCCAGTTCAAATAGTACTAACGTGAAATACGGACAAACAACAAATCCAGAATACAACATTTAGTGGTAATGATTTATGTGTGTAATGACATTGCTCAAAAATCAACCAGTGACTTCTAATACACTGGCCTTAATACTGTGGGTGTATTTCACAGTATTTCTACCTTTTTATTTTTGCCTCCTTACACTGCAGAAGTTGATGTTTTATAACCTTCCTATACAGCTGTGTTTTTACACTGTCTTCTGTTTACGGTGTGAACACTAGAAAATGTTTTCCAGTTTGCAAAAACCCCGTAATATTTTTGTTTCTGTCAGGTAGAACTCTTCAGTCTCAGCTTTGTGAAATTTGTTCCACCAGTGGTAGCTCTATTTGTCAGAGCAACACCCCACTTTACAGTTCAAAGGGACACTGTCATCATATCAAAACAGAGGTGAAGTCAGCAGTGTTCTACTTCACCAGTGCTTACTGCAGTTCTAACCATTATATCAAATTCAAACTTGAAATCAACAACTCCTGTATATAAAGTTATCATTGTTTACACCCAACTGTATTTACGTCTAAAATTTTAAATGCTACAGAATTGTAAATGAGGCTTCTGCAGGTTTCGGTTTCTATTTTTATTAACTGGACCAAATTCATCTCTGAGGACTTCCACAGAAGTGGAGTAAAAAAAGCAGCATTAGAGATGAGCTTGTCCACTCTTGCAGAAGCCAGGAAGGAAGCAAGGCCAAAAGGAGTGCTTTTGGTACCAAAAACAGTTGCATGTGCAAATCACTCTTATATTGCGTATTAGATAGGGAAATAATCCTCAATAAAAATGCAGACTTCTTTCTAATCTGTTCATGTCTAGCAAACTAAGGACAGGACTGGAATTCTCCAATAAAGCTGCAAAAAGGATCTTATTAATTGCTCAGCAATGCTAAGAGGGTTCAGTGGTCTGATGTGCAGGCTAGGTGTTCCCATGGAGCTAAGGCTATTTCTAAGCACCTACAGAGGAGAAGCTGTGTGAAAAACACAGAAAACTACAGAAAAAATGAAGGTAAGCAAATAAACTCTCAAAACAGATAAATTATTAAATATTAAAAGTCTGAAATGGGGAGAAAATTCATAAGGTTTTGAGTCAGAATATATGGAGGAATTCTACTTGTAGAGACTGAGGAGGAAGGGGAGGGAAAACAGGTTAGATGCACTTTCCATCAATTGCAGCGCTACAAGAATTCAATGGAAGCATTTTAATCAACTACACAAATAACAGGGACTGGAAATAGCAGCATGAAAATGGATTACATGGAGCAGAAAATGCCTATAAGATGTATATGCAAATCAATCTTAGATTCAAATACTCAGAAAAGCACTTAAATCTGTAAACATGCTTGCTGGGACTTCTCAAAGCTCTCCAGTGGTTAAATCCCAGCTTTTCATAATGAATGGGGGAAACTTTGATTCTTGGGTATCTGACTTGAAGCAGGTGGACTTGATGTCACAGAGAAAAATTACTTCAAGCTGCAAGTGCTCTACCTTTCTGAAAACTTTTGTCAGCATTTCTCAGATCTTTGCAATTTGAAACTAAATGTTAGCTTCTGCTTTTGAAAATCATTTCTGGACTGTTTTTTTCCTGAGCCCCTGGAAGATTTTGATAGCTGGAGAATGAAACACAGTTTCATGGAAGGTATTCTTCCCTCACTAAATGCATCCCAAGGAGGGTTGTGCACCTGGCTGTGTGAAGCACTCAGTTTAGTATCTTGAATTAAGCAGTATGGCTGATGAAAGCAAATAAAAATAGATTCACCACTTAAGATCCAACCTACTTTTACAGAAATTTGTGGTATTTTTTTAGGAATGCTGCCACAATATCTGAGCCACTGGGAGAGATAATCCTGTACTTACTGCACTACCAGAATAAAATGAATACATTTTCAATAACTATTAAACAATCACCTGCAACACATCAACAGTAACATAGGGTTTTTCCTCTAGTCTCTAACTCTTTATCTAGCCAGCAAAGCAGTACTTGGACACTAGAGGTAACAGATCCACACTGACTCATTAACACTACCTTCCCTTCTCACAACTTAGTGGGCCCAAATCCAGGCTCTTGGATATCAGCCACTAATTCTTGGCAAGCTGATCCTTTGTATTGAGCCAAGGATGAAAGGAAAACCTGGAGATGAAGAGTGATAAAGAAAGAAAGGAATGGGCAGAAGAGTAAAATCCTTTTCTATATTGTCTGAGAAAAATGTGCTGTCTTTGCTTCTGAAAGGATCCTGAGAGGAACAAAAACAGGTGAAAAGGAGGATCATGTGGAAGGAGTAGGTGCATAGCAGGGTGATGGGCACTATTATCACATCCAAAGGGAGCAGAAACTGTGCAGCTGAAACTAGTGCTACTGCAAGTTGCCTTCCCTTCTGCAGCACTGTCCAGTGACCAACATATTCAGTCACAACATGCTGAATTAAAGTCACTTTGTTAGCACAACAGAAGTCTCAGATATGACCAAGGACAGCACAACATGATACCGGCTTGTCTAAATAATTCAGAATAAATGTCTGATGTCTGTTACATGTAGATTAGACAACAGTATTCTATATTGCACCATAACACCTGTATTGGGACACCTTTTAACATGGCATACCTTACCAAGAAAATAGGTAATTACATTTATGTAATTATGTAGTTAGATTAATTATCCTATTTAGTGCAAGTAACTCAACAGCACTCCTACCACCAATGTTTCAAAGTTTCTGCCTTTTTTTTGTAATTTTTCCTTTAATAAACCAAACAATTGCACTTACTTCTGCCTCCAAAACATAGTAGTTAATTATTTGTTATAGGTGGTAAAAAGTGACAATGACCAGAGAACAAAGAGTCAGGAGTTCTAAACTGTGGATTTAGCTGCTATATTAACTTATAAATTCTCAAATTTCTTTACACGTTCATTTTTTTGTTAAAGATGGGCACAAAGTATTGGCACATCTTGTTGGCCACATAAAGATGCTGTGAGAATTATTAGCTTGTTTATAAAACACTGTAGACTACTTCCTTAACAGATGCCATAAAACTGAGAGGTAGAAAAAAATATCACTGAGATCCACAGATGAATGGAGAGCAGTGGAGTATGAGAGCACACGTTTGCACATGTGCAGGAATGCACATGCACATTCACCGCACGTGTTGATCAGCCACAGGATGATAAATCAGACAGATTTCATCAGTGGTCAATATTTATCTCTGGGATTTATACCTTGATTGAAATCTAATAGGACTCGCTATCCCAAGCTATCATACTTACTTTTAATGACAGTGCTACACAACAGACCTTATATACAGATGTTTCTGCATGAAACATCAAAGGAGTTAAACAGGCTTTTATCTAAAAGTGTGTGGAATCATATACAAAACAGTCAACAAATTGAGGAAACTGGTTTATAGCACTCCACACACCGGAGTCCTCAAGCTGCAGCACAGCTAAATATTTAATTATAGCAAATCCAGTACATAAGGGCTATACTGCCAAGTTGTTCATCTGAGTTTCAGCTTGGCCAGCTGCTGTGTCTATATCACTGTTCTGCTTCTTGGTTCTTGCTGAGTGGGAGAACAAGCTTGTTTCCCTTTTCAGATCCTGCTGTCTCTTACATTTTCAGCCCTCCAGAGTATCAGTGCATGGCAAGAGGAGTAGCAGAAACCCACTGTGAATAGAGAAGGGTCAGATGAACCAGTCACCCACACAGAAGCAATGAAGCAGGGAAAGAAGGACTGGGAGAGAGAGAAAGATCACCTTCCAACAGCATCTCGATTCATTAGATAGTTTGGTTGGTGATGCTCTTTATCCTGCTTCTTTTAGAGAGCTGATGAAAGATCTCTGCAAAATGCAGTGACAAAAAGAATATAAACTATTGACTCAGTATTTAGAGCAACATTAAATCCACACACTTCAATTTTATTGGTGAGGTCACCACCACACGGCATTCTGCTCACCCACAGCAGCCTCACATCAGAAGATTTCTTGACATGCTACTAATGCATGCTCAGCTGCTGTGGAGAAGGGTGGCTCCTGCCCTAACACCAATCAGGAACAATATGTCTTTGCAGAAATTACAGCCCCTGCCACTGAGACTGTGTTATTTTATGCCCTGTGTGCAGATCAATAGGATTTCCAATTACTTAACTAAAATGATGGAGCAGGCAGGAGATTATTCATGTTTGATATACTGTAGAAGAGACCTGATCAAGCTGTCACTGTCCTGGTTTCAGCTGTGCTTTTCATTCAATTCCTTCTCATCAGCAGTTACTGCCCATTAGCTGATTTTGCAGCCACTGGTATGAATCGTAGCATTTACACTCTCATGGATAGAAAAAACAAAGATACAAGGTCATAGACACTTTCACAATCCAAACTCAAATCTCAGAAGAGTCCTTCAATAGACATCAAGATATGGAGAGAACTCAAATTTCTTAGCAGAATGTAATTATACTCAGAAATACGTTGTAACAGTAATGTGTTATGGCAAAATGCTTGTGTAAATGTCCATGATAACTCATAGGTACTGAGGAACTATGTTATGCTTTTCCTCTTTAAGAATAACATGAACCCCAGGCAAATGGGTCTCGGTACGTGTTCTCTGTTGCTCATGTAAAAGTTCTATACGTGCCTGAAGATTTTCGGATTTTTCAAAGAGGAAAAGCATTTGTTGTAAACTATGGTTTCCAGTCTAATTGACTTTTCTTAATAATTATCTATATTTTCAGAGATATTATAGGTCAAACTCTGCTATTGTGCAACACCAATGAAACCTAGAGGATGTGCTCACTTACATGGGGGCTGGGCTTCTGCCAAGGTGTTCAGCCACAATAACCTCCTCCCAGCTGAACATGAATGAGATGCCAGCTCCATCATGGCTGTTGATCGTGGTATTCAAAAGTCATTTACTATTTCAATCTGGTAAATTTATTTACTCCCCTGCTTTTGCAGAGCTATGATCTTTACATCCCACATATGTCAGAAGTTTGCAGTAGCATTGTTCTGCTTTTGTATTGACTCTGTAGCACAACAAAATATGTGCCAGTAATAGCAAACCCTGGTGCTTAAGATATCTCTAAGAGAAAAGGGGCTGAGAAGAGGCAGAATGTTTGTACGAGTTCAAACTACCTACCTGAGCAGATTTAAAAGTGGGTAAGATGTCTAGCCACAAGAAAAACACCCGTGCTGCTTCCCTTGCCCTGACACATTTATGCTTGGCAGAATAATCCTGAGCAAGAGAAGTGCCACTACACAGGTATCTGTTCTGTTTCCAATTGGAGTGTAGACTTTAGACAAGACATTTTTCTTAATAAAAGAAGAAAGAACACTGACTGAACAGATTATCCTTGACAACAGAAAGCATTATTATATCCACAGAGTACAGTCTGTAGAAACTAAAAATGAGGGTAAGAATAGTTTTGAAAGTCTGATGAAGTATTTTTTCATATAAATTTTTCCTGCTGTGATCACATGAAAATTTAAAAAATGGCAACATTGAGCAAATGCCACTTTCTGTTATTTACATTGCAAGCCCATAATGGTGAATGACACCTCTAACCTTTCCATTCCTTATAGCTTCCCTGTAAATAGCTGGATCAGAATTAACTTGGTACTCCAAAGATTTCATCCTTGCTTCTTGTAAAACTCCAGAGGCCTGAGTTCACAAATGTTGTAAAACATTTGAGGAAATAAAATAACTAGGCATTAGCAAGGATAACATCTGATAATGTTTTGTCAGAAGCAGATGGGATGACAACATTATATACGCTCTGCTAAAGAGCTAAGACAAGAGTTGTGAGTAAATTTATAGAGACTTAGTTAATTAAACCTTCTTTTTAATCCATAAATTGAAGTCTATGACTTCTTTGAATATACTATTGTTAGTTTGCCAAAACCTTGTTATTAAATGCTCTTGATAAACTGATTGATTATAATTTGCCTGCTGAAACTACAGGCTGAAATGTAAGCACATCAGATAATTTTTGCTAGTTCTACAGCATCCACTCAATGTCAGTATGAATAGCATCAGGAATCAAGTATCAAAATCATAATTTTTCTTTCAGTATCTGCTACCCACAAGCAACTTATGATTGTGCTCTGGTTTAGACAATATTCTGAGCAAAATGAGCTTGAGACAGTGTCAGAAGAGATTATCCTAATAAAGAAGTTATTTTATTATACTAGCTATGCTAGAAAGGTTTACAATCCAACAAGAGTAACAAAAAACCATTGCAAAACAATTGTGTTCTCCCGAGTGCAGACAAGGTCTGGGCAGCTGGGATTCATCTGGCTACCTGCATTCTTAGTATGTGATCTAACTGACCAGGACTCTAACTACTGCCTATGTATTGCTTTGGCACTGTAGGGTGCTTTTAAGGGTAGGTTGGGGCTCTCTGTTTTACCAGTATGTTCAGAGGAGTGAAGCAGGGTGACTCTGCTGGGGTCCACATGCTGTCTTCCCACACAATACACATACACCAAGGCCAATCAGAAGAAAACATGCCAGGAAAGAAAACAGCATGAAAGACAACAATTCAACTTCACTGCTTGTTAAGAGCTGTAAAAACCCAGTCAACATCAGCTAAAAAACAAAACCAGGAAAAAGAGAGGGTCAGCACATCTTTGTAGCAGCCGCTTCTTATGGGGGTTCTGCACTGCCCTATTTGCTCAGAGAGAAGCTGATTCCAGGATAAATGAAAGGAAAGAGAACAGTGCAAACTGCCAATACTGTACTATTTGGAAACAGCATGTGTATTAAGGACAGGGCTATGCCCCACACTAGTGTTCAGCCAGTGGTGGAACTCAGGAGGAGCTATTCTGCCAGTCATGCCGAGACAATTGCAAGTCTGGTAATAAGTAACTATAGTTCATTACAACTCACTACGGTGAACAGAAGTTAATTGTAACTCATGAAGAATCATGCCAGGCTTGTCTGGTTCATGCAGATACTCACTGCCACATAAAGGCAATTAGATATCAACCATGAGCCAGACTGTGTGTACAGTCACAAGCTTTAAAAGTGAAAGAATAGCAAGGAACAAAGTTGTTCTTCTGAGGATTGGCCGACCCATATATAAGGTACACTGGCACCAAAATCTCATTTAGCAGCCATACACTGCAGTTGATGAGGAGATACACATCTGAAACAGCTTTAAATTTTAACAGTGAGAATTATTTTTTCATTTTTTCCTCAGATTATTTCCAAATAGACTCACTAACAGAAAATCCAGCTAAGATGTACCTACTGACATCAAAAAAGACTATACCAACTAATCAAAGTAGTTGACTGTCCATCTTCACAGCTTTTGTGATACAATACTCTGGACACTGACAGTGTACGAAGAGATCAAGAACAGAAGGGCATAATACAGGCTACCTGGATTACTTGGGGGACAGCATATGCAGAACATGACCTCTGCTCTTTATAATCTGCTTCCATCAGGCTTTCATTTAAATCTGCACTGTTAAGGCACTATTTTACATTTCTGCATGTATGTAATATGTACATGCTGAAACCTCAGAGGTCACATGAATGCCAAGGCTGTTTGGTTGTGTCCTTGCCTTTTGACAGCAGTACTTGTCAGCAACATTTCCCTGAAACAGAGGTTTCTACCTCCCAGACAAAATAACTCATTATAAAAGTAATCAAAAGAAGTTAAAAACCTCAGAACAACTGCATGCTAGTAACTAGTCAGAGCAATTTGAAAGAGCCTGCATTTAACTGGCTTGGTGCCTTAACCTGGTAAGTAAACATAAACCTAGCTTCCCTGAGAGCTTGAAGTAACTGCTTTACCAAGTCTGATTAGACTAGCCAAGGGCTCACATAGTTTATATTAATTTTTGGTTGAGATTGCTTTCATTCTTCATACGATCCTGTATCATCTGAGAAGGCAACATGTTCCCCCTGACTCATGGAGAGTTGTGTTCTATGTTGTAATTTGCTAGAACAGTGATTATGTGCAAGTGGGAGAATTTCGCAAGCAAAATGTCTTGTCAGTGAAAATAGCAGCTTTACTCCTACATTCACTTAGCAGCAGGAGGCAGAAAGTATCCTGGGGTTTTTGAATTATTGCTGAAATGAACTCCAGATGCCTGCAGAAAGACTGCTAAATATATACCTAATTGCCAGTTTCTTTTGTCTTAGCCCTGCTGTTAAACACCCTTCAAACAACAGCATTCAATACATTCTGAATTCTTTATTAGCACCTTTATGCAAAATTAAATGGCACTTGGGCAAAGCAGCAGCACAACAGCACACCAGTGCTTCGGAAGTGACGTCTCTGGAAGCCTGTCTTGGGTATTCACCTTCCTGTGTGGGGGAAGTTTTCTTATAAATTACAGCCTTGCTTTTACATTGCATGCATATTGGCTTTATACCTCTCAGCTATTATGCTAGAAAAATTTGCATATTTATGTAATATTAATCAGGCACCAGATTTTGCTATTTTGAATTTTCAGCAAAGGAGAGCAAAACTATACTTCCTGGCCTGCTGCCACTCCAGTGAGTCATCTTTGCTGACATGCAAACTAATAGGGCTGAAGATTCAGAATTGCTGTTTTACAGAGGAAAAGGATTTGGAAGACTCAATCTCCTGTATCCATCCCATGGTTCATCCCTGCTAACTCTGACTCCCACATGCACTGCCCACAGTACAGCTGAGAACAGTGAAACTGCCTCTGGCTGTGTCTAAGCATAGCTATTAGGAATACACACATTAAGGCTTTGGTCTGAAAATAAAATGGTCTTAAAAAATCAAAGATCATATATACCACAGCAAACTATTTGCATACTCAAATAAATGTATTTTTTACTGACTAAGGGATATGCTGGTTTGGGCTGGCATAAACTTATTTTTCCTCACGGTTGGTAGTACAGGTCTAGATTCTGGATTTGTGCTGAAAACAGTGTTGGTAATTCCAGCATGTTTCTGTTATTGTTGAGCAGTGCTCACACAGAGCAAAAGCATTTTCTGCTCCTCACACAGCTCTCAGTGAGAGAAGGGGACACAGCTGGGACAGCTGCCCCCAGGGATACTCCACACCAGACGGTGTCATGCTCAGCTTTACAAACCTGGGGGTAGAAGGAGGAAGGGGATCATGTTGAGAGTGTTGGTGCTTGCATTTCCCAGGTCACCATTACACATTGAGCCCTGCTGTATTGGAGATGGCTGAGCAGCTGCCAGCCCACAGGAAGTGGTGGATAAAAGCCTTGTTTGGCTTTGCTTGTGTGCACGGCTCTTGCCTTAACCTATTGAACTGTTTTTATCTCATCTCATGAGTTCTCTCACTTCTACCCTCCTGATTCTCTCCCCCATTTCAATGGTAGGAAGTGAGTGAGCAGCTATGTGAGGCTTTGTTGGCAGCTGGGGTTAAACCGTGACAAAGCAGAGGGATCACCAGGGTAACCACTCTAGTTGTGACAGGGAGTACACAGCACACTGTCAGTTGCTGCATTCCTGTCAATGGACAATCCCTAGCTCAGTCTTCTTTACACTCTCTCTTCATGTATTTCTATGTTGATAATACCTGTTTTGAGCTTGCCTTTTCTGTGTTAAACTCTCCTGCCTGTCTCAGCCTTCCCTCACGTGAGAGGTGCTCCAGTTCCCTCATCAATCTTG